>CAUYSK010112831.1:0-54517 GCA_963575035.1 Avahi laniger | reverse complement strand
CTTCTTCTGTCATTTTAGTGTTCTGTGTTTGGTTAATGTCCATTGCTGGGAAGCTGTTGCTCCTCTTTGGGGTTATGCTTTCCATTTGAGTCTTCATACTTCCAGAGTTCTATCGCTGGCTTCTTCCCATCTGGATCAGTTGTTCCTTCTTGCCTTTAAATTTTCGTTTGGATAATGACATGCTCTGTTTAGTCTCTGAGCCAGTAGGTGGTGTTTGTCGGTGAGATTCAATGACACCCTTTATGATGAATCAGTAGATGCAGTAAAAGGATGTGCAGGATGACCTCCCTGTCAGTAGGTGGCACTTGCAGGGAAGAGCGAGCTGCAGTGCTGTTTTTGGGTCCTGTAGCTAGCTCTTGTTCCTCTAGAGAGGCCCTCTTGTGCCTCGGGTGGTAGATGGGGCCCTGGGATTTCCAAGTGTGTCCTTATTCTCCACCTCAGTAGGGGAAGTGAGACTTGGTGGGGCTGGGTTGGGTAAGCCTGCCCTCAGGCTCCACAACTGCTGTTAGAAGGGTCAGAGTTCTGCTTTTTGTTTCTGTGCAGAGCTGCCGGGAGGGGCTGAAATGGCTCCACTCAGCTGAAAGTCTGGACTTGGGGTGTGGGGATGTGCAAGACCTGCACTCTGGAGCAGGTCTCACTCCCCTCAATCTCCCCCTCTCCGTGTCTCTCCCAGGCCTCTTCCAGTAAGTGGGGCCTCAGGCCGACATATTTTCCCTAGCTGTGATGCAGGCCGGGAGGTTCCCTACCCAGGATTGTAGCCTGAGCTGGGTGCACAGCCCTCTTTTGGGAGGAGGGTTGCCGCTCCAGCACACTTATCTGCCCCTGAAGGCACACACTCTTCAGTAGACTTTTTCAAAGATCTCTCCTTCATGCCCCAGGGCAGTGTGATCATGACCTGGGTGTACAGGGTCTGATCTACAGGCCTGTCCCCTGGACCCTGGAGATCAATCCCTGACCCTGCCAGGGGGAGAGGTGCTAGTCTTGAATCACCTACAGGGTGCCCAAGCTGGATCGATTTCACTCCACCTCGGGATTTGCCCCACTCTCCTGGAGTCCGCAGGCAAGCAGCACCCAGGAGGGCTGGCGGGCAGGGAATTTGCAGTCTGAGTACCCTCAGTCTGCTGTAGGGCCCCAAAAGGAAAGGTCCCGTTCCTTGGAGATGCCTCCGTGTGATGGCTGAATTGTCTTTCTGGGCACGCACGGGTAGGGAGGGGGAAGGAGAGAATGGAGCACTATGGCATCTGCCACTAGGCTCGGGTCTGCGCCTGGGGAGGTACCCCGAGGGGGCTGGGAGCCCGGTGCTGAGTCCGCAAGAGGCCACTGCTCATTGGCAGCAGCTGTCTCTTGGCTGGTGTCCGCAGGTCTCTCCAGCCACTCAGGAGCCACCAGCAGTGTGAGATGCAAGGGAGGGGAAAGTTATCTGCTCCACCTACCCTTGTCGCTGGTTTCCAAGCCTCTCAGGACATTTCTCCTTCCAGTTCTCCTCCGCAACGCCTTCCCGTGGAGTCTCCTGTAGTCTCAGGCACCCTTCCTTCTGACCCTCACCAGATCTATGTTTCTCTGCTCGCTTATTTTTTTTCTCTTTCTTCTGAAATTCGTCTTTTTTGCGGAGACCTTTTGTCTGGAGGCTTGTCTCATCCGCCATCTTGGCTCCTCCGGAATTTGCCTATTTTGCCTTGGGCATTACTGCTGGGTTTTGGGAAATGTGAATTTTTGATTGTTAGGATAACTTCTTCACCCATTCATTCTTTCCCATACTTTTGGTCTTTTATTGCCTGTCCTCTCCTCATTAGTGCTGTCCTATCTTCTGCATATACCACGTAATTTGAAATATGGCACATTGGTTAAGATTGCTTGATGTTTGTATGTGTCTACTAAACACCCTTAATTGTGATTCATGACTAACTCTAGAGTAAAATCATATTTCTGCATTTAAGGCTTGAAAATTTGGAATGCCATTACTGGTCCTTGATAAGTATATGTTGCTAAAATGAATTAGTTAAGCACTCTGATTTCTGAAATATAATTCTATAATTCTCTCATTCTTTAAAAGAAAAAACATTTTATTTTACTACTTAAAAATAAATTGGCTCTGGGAGGCTGAGGCGGGCGGATTGTTTAAGCTCAGGAGTTCGAGATCAGCCTGAGCAAGAGCGAGACCCCGTCTCTACCAAAAATAGAAAGAAATTAATTGGAGAGCTAAAAATATATAGAAAAAATTAGCCGGGCATGGTGGTGCGCGCCTGTAGTCCCAGCTACTTGGGAGGCTGAGGCAGGAGGATCGCTTGAGCCCAGGAGTTTAAGGTTGCTGTGAGCTAGGCTGACACCATGGCACTCACTGTAGCCAGGGCAACAAAGTGAGACTCTGTCTCAAAAAAAAAAAAAAAAAAAAAAGAAACCACCGCTCACCCAAACAGCCATGCAGGACCCAAATCAGTGGCACTCAGGAGAGACTCTGTCTTATAAACTGGCTTGGGTTTGGGCCGTGTGCTACTGTGGATATGAATTCCTCCGCCACTGGGGAACCAAATCAGAAATGGATGCCAGGTGTCCTACTGCATCCTGAGAGTCGCCAGAATAAAAGCTGAGGTGCCGGCTGAAGGTAGATCTTTGGCAAATCTCCACCTGTTTCATCTTGCAGTGCTCCATGCGGAAGAATTTTAATTGCTAGCAGGCCAGAGAGACAGGCAGCCGTGCCCTTTGAAGTCCGTGGGGCTATGGCCTTGGGCTTGGACGGTTTCCTCCAACACGCTTTGCGCTTGGGTTTTCCTCTGAAGGTCATTACCACCAAGGTCACTGGCACCACTGCATCTCTGGGAGCCAAGGATATTTGCTGATTATTGGATGATATTTCTTCCGGGGTCCTAAGGGAGCTTCAATTGTGCAAATGCCAGGAAGTCTGAAATGCCTGCGTTGCTGAAACCCCTGATATAATCTATGCTCAACAGGCCTCCGCCACCCCTCCCACCCCCGCAGGGGCTCTCCCTCCCTTGGATCGGGAGTCATTCTCCCCCACTCCCTGCTTCCTAGGAAAAGATGGAGGTGGATTTGAAGGGGCATGGGTCTTCAGTCAATGTCTTCTGGAGTCACCTAACATTGTCACGGGCTTGAGGTTTCACCTCTGGCTACGAGCAGGTTACAGCCAAAGCGCTGTAAATGGCACCACAAGCACCCGGTTGTCCAAGTCGAGACTGCGGAGACTGTCTCTGACCCTGTCCCCCGGCACCGCCCCACCTGCCACCATCATCAGGTCCTGAAGCTATTGCCCTCCTGAGCCTCTCTCTGCCACTTGTTCACCTCGAGTAAGTTTCTTAACCTCTCCAAGCTTCCATTTCCTTGTCTCTAAAATGACCAAAAACTACTAAGGTCATTTCTCAAAAGTCCTTTCTCATAAAGGGGCATTTCTGTGTCGTGGAAAAGGTGATTGTGCATAAGCATGTTCAGCATCACATGCAAACATGTTTTGAAGCCCTCATGACTGCGGATGTCTGCATTTCTTCTGAGTAAAAGCCTTTGATGAGACAACAGTCACTAAAGAAATCTGTAAAGTTGAAGGCCAAGGCGTGCTTGGTGGGCACAGCATTCGGAGTGCCTGGGCAGCAGGTGGGGGTGGGGTGCAGGGTCTCTGCAGGGGCTGTGCACCTGTTCCACATGCTTGTGTCTTGTATGCCCCTCTGGAAGCCTCTATTCGGTTTTGACAAACCGTGAGCTGAATGTGACGAGATAATCCTGCTGTTTTATTTATTGCCAATAAACTGCACGCTTATGGGAAAGAAATCTTGAGAGCCTGTAATAATATCAACTTTAGAGGATTGTTGTGAGGTTTGAAAAGGATAATGGATGTAATGAGATTGCCTCTGCGCTTGCTTGGCACGGAGCAAACTTATTAATAAGGGAATTCCGATTTTAGGAATGTGCGATCACTGTCATTGCTGAAAGCAAAAAGAAAAATTTTGAGACATGGTCTGTCTCATTTCCCTCGGAATCCCTCAGCACCCAGCACAACGCTGGCACGTGGCAGGCGTTCGAGAAATATTGGATAAATAAATACATAGATAGGATGAAAAGATTAACAGCAAAAGGGGGCAATGCTTATTGGGTTAATCATAAGAAATACACTGACATGGACAGGGCTATAATGGAAAGGTTTTCACAAAACTCTTCAGGAAATGCATCATTCGTGCAGTCAGTAGATATTTAGTGAGCACTGTCTGTTCCAGGCACTGTTCCTGACGTGGGAATAGAACAGTGAACAGGGCAGACGAGGTCTGGGCTCAGGGAGCTCACATTCCAGTGTGGGGAGACATGTAATGGATGAATAAACATATGACATACTATAAGAAGAGCCACGGAGAAAGACAAAGCAGGGCAGAGGGGTGAGGCAGTCGTGGAGATGCTATTAAAAATAGCGAAAAGCCTCTCGGAAGGTGACATTTGAGCAGAGACATGAAGGAAGCCATGTGGATATCTGAGGGGAGAGAGTTCCACACTTGGAAACAGCTGAAAAGAGAACAAATGCATTTCATTCAGGACCAAGGCCTCGTTTTCAACGGACTGAAACAAAATACGCTTTGTAGCGCAGCACCTGAAAGTCGAACGGAAACGCACTCGACATGAAAGGCAAACCTTTCGTTAATCTGTTTCTGTTGTTACTGAAATCTTAAGTACCTCCTTTATCGCAGATGGCTCAAAACTGGCAGGGGAAGAGATACTTTAGAAACACAATTCCAAATGAAAAAAAAAAAAAAAACCACCCAGCGATGATAATGGCCTCACAAGAAATAACTTGAAATTGTGAGTGTGCTGCTTGATGAGATTAAGCAGTTGGAAGCAAATGATGCAAGCCCCACAGAGGAAATATTCATATAAATCACTTGCGCGAATTCCGTGTTGTAGCACATCGGACGCAGCGATGCTCTGTTTGGGGAATAGTCACCCATTCATTGCAGAAAAATTACTGTGCACCCAATTATTTGTAAAGCTGGGTGTTTTGTGACTCGAAAGATGAATTGAGTCCAGATCTATGCTTAAGGAGCTTCGATCTGGCCCAAGGTTTATTATTTATTATTAATTTTGTTTTTAATTCAATTTGTTTCTGTTCATCTTCCATCTCCAGTCCTGTCCCACTTGCCCCGTAGACAGCGTTCTCAGGTTCTCGGTCCATTTTATTTGCGCTTATAAACACATTTGCATTTTAAATACGTATGTTACATGTATATAAACGACATATATTGTTATGTATGTTTAATGTACATAGTGATATATTGCTATGTATCTCATTCTGCTTCTTTGACATCATAAATGTATAGATAGGGTAAATAATTACTATAAATCTTGTACTTTTTTGACTTTCGTGTTGTATTCCATCATTTATGCATATTATATTTTATTTAATAATTATTGAACATCTAAGTTACTTCCAACACTATTATTATATTATAAACGATGGTACAATAAACATTCCTGAATATATCTCTTTGTGTACTTCAGTAAGAATTTCTCGGTGGTTCATACACAAGACGGGATTTGCGGTATAAAATGATACCAGATGCTTATACCTCCAAATTGCTCTTCAGATTGGCTGCCCCATTTCCCTCCCCCCAGCGGTGCATAAGGGTTGCATTTTCCCCACACCCCTGGCAGTTTGATATTATCCCATATTTTATCTTTGGGTGTCAAGTAATATCCATTTCTCACTTTATTTTGCATTTCTCTGATTATTAATAAGGTTAAACATCTCTTTATCTGTTTGTTAGCCACTCTGGTCTCCTCTTCTGTGAATTGCTTGCTCAGACCATTTCCACATTTTTATATAGCATTCTCCTCCTCCTTGTTTCTTGTTTTCTGATTTGCTGTGTATTTGAGATATTAATGTCAGTCATACACTGTACTATATATCAAAAATATGTTCTCCTGGTTTAATCGCCTGTTAACTTTGTCTATGGTGCTTCTTTTTGTACAGCTATTAGCTATCCCCAACAACTGCTCTCCCTTTTTTCTTAGTTAAAACAAACACACACACTCAGATTTTTAATGGGATGTAGACTTCCTGGTAAAAGGACTACATTTCCCAGCACACCTTGCAGGTGTGGCCATAAGAGGTAAGAGAAGGTATATGGGGAATTCGCAGGCAATATTCCTTGAGAGAAAGAGCTCCCTTCTCCTTTCCTCTTTCCTCCTCCCTGGTTGGAGCACCGTATCAAGGGGTGGGAGCCGTGTGCTGAGGATGGGGACGTCACCAGAGAAGGACGGGGTCCCTGACGCCAGCCCCAAACTGCTTTCTTTCAGAGGTAAGCATAGATCTAACTGATTCAAGCAAAAGTCTTTCATTTTGAAGTTGTCAAATCCATTCCATTTTTCCTTTAAGAAATTCTGACTGATCCCAAAAGCACAGCGACATTTGCCTACATTTTTTTTCTAATAGTTTTATAGCTTTGTTTTTTCACATTAGGTCCTTAATTCACCTGAGGGTATTTTGACTTTTTTTTTTTTAATACGGTAGTCTTCCCTTATTCTCGGTTCCAGTTACCCACAGTCAACCACTGTTCAAAAATAATAAATGGAAAATTCCAGAAATAAACAATTCATGAGTTTTAAATTGTGCGAGCCATTCTGAGTAGCATCATGGAATCTTGCACCATCCTGCCCAGGCGAATTCTCCCTTCATCCAGCGTATCCACGCTGTGCATGCCACCCACCCACGACTCACTCAGTAGCCGTCTGGGTGATCAATTTGGCTGTTGCATTTCACAGTACTTGTGTTTAAGGAACTCTTATTTTACTTAGTAACAGCCCGGAAGCACAAGAGTAATGATGTAGCAATTTGGGTATGCCAAAGAGAACCCTTCGAGGGCTTTAAGTGAGAAGGTGACAGTTCTTGACCTAATTAGGAAAGAAAAAAAAATTGTATGCCGAGGTTGCTAAGATCTCCCATCAGAACGAATCTTCTATCTCTGAAATTGTGAAGAAGGAAAAAGAAATCCGTGCTAGTTTTGCTGTGGCACCTCAAACCGCAAAAGATACGGCCGCAGTGCATGATAACTGCTTGATTAAGATGGAAAAAGCATCAACTTTGTGGGCGGAAGATATGAACAGAAATGTGTTCGCATTGACAGCAACGTGTTGCGCCAGGAACCCGGAGCCTATACCAAGACTTCAGCAAGGGATCCCCTGAAACAAGAGGCACCAAGTCATTTACTGCAAGTAAGGGACGGTTACACAGATTCAGGAATAGGTTTGGACTGAAAAACATAGAAATTACTAGAAAGGCTGCATCTGCCGATGGAAGAAGCTGCTGCCACGTTTCCGGCGGAGTTGAAGAGTCGATTACGGAGAAAGGATGCCGCCCAAAGCAAAGCTTCAGATGCAGTGAAACTGAGCTCTTCAGGAAGAAGATGCACAGCAGGACCTATCAAAGTACAAGGGAGACACCAGGGCATGAAGCACGGAAGAGCGGATTAACTCTGCTACCCTGCGGCAATGCGTATATATGAATAGTATTCAGCGCTATTTGTGGTGTCAGGCATCCACTGGGGTCTTGGAAAGTATCCCCCTCGGATAAGGGGGAGACTGTGGTAGTCTGATAGGCGCCTACTTCCACTTTATTCACATTATGAGACAGTTCTCCCGCCACCGTTATTAAATAATTCACTCTTTCCTCCCTGAATTGTGATGGCATCTTTGTCCTATACTAAGTTCCCCACACACTACGTTGAACAGTAGTGGTATTAGAAAGTGTACTTGTCTGGTTTCCATATTAACGGTAAATCTACATTTTTTTCCTTAAGTGTATGTCCATTGCAGGTTTTTGGTAGAGAACTTTTATCAGATTAAAAAAACTACCTTAATCCCCAATAGGTGTTTTCCTATGTCTGTTGAAATACTGTATTTTTCTTCTTTAATCTGAAACACCTATCTGAGTCTAAATCATCTGTACATTCCTAAAATAAACTCTACTCCAGTTCTTCAAATCGGGGATTTTGCACCTGTAATTTTAAGGAAAATTGGCCTATAATGATCTTTTCTCATTCTGTACATATCTGGCTACAATATCAAGGTATAACTAGATTCATAAATTGGTTAAGCAACCTTCCCTCCTATCTTCTCTGGGAAAACTTGAATAAGATAGAAACTATTAATAGCTATTCTTTAGAAGTTTGATAGAATTTACCTGCAAAACCGTCCTGGACCGGGGACTTTTTGATTGACTGCGGAGAGGCAGGGGAATGACGGTGGTGGCTACTGATCATGTTTCAATAATACCTAGAATTTAATAGGCACTCAATAATGAATTACTGAATGAGCAGAATATTTTATTCAAAATTTTTTCTGCTGCTTGCACCAATTTTGCCATTTCCTGTTTCTCCGAGAAATTTGTCCATTTTCTTAGGCGTTCAAAATGTTTTGGGGTATAGTTGTTCACAACAATAGCAGACACTGTTGGCTGCCTCCCCAAGGTCATTTGCCCGTCCCTCCATTTTTCCCACTTAGTCATGTGCTTCAGGAGAGAGTAAAACCCATCCCAGCCTTGGAGAGGGACCTAGGTTTGGCCTTCGTTGAACACGGCGGTCCCCTTTGCCTTGTCAGTGATTGGCTTAGATGTGGGTATAGGATGCAGTAAGGCAGAAGGGACGAGTGTATAAAGGGCAGGGGGAGGTAGGCTTTAGGGGAAAAAAAAAGGTTTTTTTCTCTGAAGAAATAGGAAACACAGAAAGAAACGGTCCCTTTTCTGCCGATGAATGTAACTGTGACCATGTGAAGCCTGGAGCAGCTGCAGCTATCTTGTGTCCAGGAGGGGAGCTAGTCTATGAATGAGGGTGGTGCAGTGAGAATGGAACGATGGAAAGAAACTTGGCTTTTATGACTTAACGGAAGTGAACTTTACCAGTCCCTGAATAACCCTACTTTGGGCCTTCTTGTTATATGAGATAATAAATTCCTTACTTTTAAAATCAGTTTAGGTAGTTCTCTTTTTTTATTAGTGGTAGCCCAGAGCATCCCGATATGCAAAACTCTTTTATGGTTTTGTACAAATATTTCTGCTGTAGCCACAGTTATTGATTCCATTTTATTATGTATTTTGTTTCTGTGTTCTCTTTGTCAGGAGTCTGTCTGTCATCTTAGATTTTTTTCTTCTTCAAGAGCTAACTTTTGGTTTGTTAATCACCTTTATTTCCCCTGCCCCTGTTTCATAGATATTCGCTCTCATCCATGGCATTTCCTTTCTTCTTCAAAGAGGTTTACTCTGCTATTTTTTTAAGCATCTTTAACATTTACGTCATCTTGTTTTCACTGTCTTGTTTTCTAAGGTATACATTCAAAGTTATAATTTTCCCTGTGAGAAGTGCTTTAGCAACCTCTTGCTGATTTTAATATATCTTTGGCTTTAACAATACGAATTCCTTACTTTTCCTTATTCTATCATCCTTACTACATGGGTTAGAGGTGTGATTTTTAGTTTTCAGACATGCAGAGCTTTTGTGTTATTGATTCCCCTTTGACTGCATTTCATTTAGGGAACCGTTGTCAATTCTTAGGAATTTATTAACATGTCTTTTGTAGCTTAGCACATGATTCAGTTTCATAGTTCACATGTGATTTTGAGAATAACTTGCCTTCCGGGTTTGTGAATGCAGTTATACGTATTAGCTTAAGCTCATTAATTGTTCAAATAGTCTGTATCCTTGCTTTTATTCTCTTTGCTTTATCAGTTTCTCAGAGGGTTATGTTAATATATCCAACCACCATTGTAAATTCATCCACTTTGCTTTGTGAGTCTATCAGCAGTTTAACATACGTATCTCTAAGTTATACTATTATGTACATGTGTGCTGTAATTGTTCCACCTCCTCAGTTAAAGGTCTTTTTAATGATATATGTGGCCCTTTTTCTTTGTGTGGATACTTTGTTGTCCTAGCTTTCTTCTGATTGGTATTTGCTTGGTATATATTTTTCATCTTCTTATTTTATTTCATTTTATTTTATTTCTTTAGAGACAGGGTCTCACTCTGTTGCTCAGGCTGGAGTGCAGTGATGTGATCACAGCTCCCTGCAGCCTCAAATCCCTGAGCTCAAGCGATCCTCCTGCCTCAACCTCCCAGTAGCCAGAACTGCAGGCAGTGTCACCACACCCAGCTAATTATTTTTTAAATTTGTTTTCGTAAAGACAGGGTCTCGCTATGTCGCCCAGGCTGGTCTTGAATTCCTGGCCTCAAGTGATTCCTCCCACCTCAGCCTCTAGAGTAGCTGGGACTACAGGCCCACACCATCACACTTGGCTAATTTTTAAAAGGTCTTTTATGAGGTCTTGCTATGTTGCCCAGGCTGGTCTCCAACTCCTGGCCCTAAGCAATCCTCCTGCCTCAGCCTCCCAAAGTGCTGGGATTACAGGTGCCCCGCTCATCTTCTTATTTTTAATTCATTGAGTAAGTATTATGTTTATGTGACTCAAAGTCAAAATAATATTAAAAAGTATACAGGGAAAAGTTTGCTTCCCCCCAGTTTTCATCTGCCTTCTGCCGTTTATCAATTATTGCTTCTCAGCTCTAACTTCCCTCTTCTTTACGCTGCTTTGTGACACCGGAGCTGGACTGTAAACAATTTTTACTTTAGCAGATGGGAAAATGCTAGACTTTGTTGGTAGAGGGTGCTGAGGGACACTGCAGGAGGAAGGGGCTTTTCTTCCTGGTTCTGGTGCTCTCGGGCAGCTGCCAATGCATGGCCTCTCCGTGAAACATGTGCAGGAAACCCAATGGCATACACAGTTCCAACATCCTGTGGGCTGTAGCCACACACTCTCCAATGAGGTCTGAATCCCAGCCTTGGGAGGATGGGAGAGGACTCTTCTAAGCTTGTTCCTTCCTTGGGTCTACTCAGCCTTAGAGGTAACAGCTACTCCCAACATCTGTTATGTCTGTGTTCTTTAGAGCTGCTCTGTCCAAGATCCACTAGCCACCAAATGTGTTACTTAGATTTAAATGTAAATTAATTAAAAGGAAGTTAAATTATTAATAAATATTCAGATGCTCAGTCACACTAGCTACATTTTAAGTGTTTCCTAGCCATGCGTGGCTAATGACTTCTGCACGGAGCAATGCAGATATAGAACATGTCCCTCGTTGCAGGAAGTCCTACTGGACAGTGTTGCTTTAGAGGTATCATACCGGGTATATTACTGGTTAGTCGTTCTTTAGATTAAAGTTTCCCTGTTCAGATTTCCCTGGTTTCTGTCTCCAGACGGATATACACTCCATTTTTCATATGTATCATTCCAACGTTTTATGCAAATGTAAGCAAATACAAACATACATTCGTATCCCTCTCCCACTTAACACAAAAATAGCAGACTATATATGTGTATACAGTGCAGCAGTCTGACACATTGCTGGCAGTAGGCTGAAGCCAGCCAACTCTGGCCACACTCATCTGTTTATGTGCTGTCTAAGTGCTTTTACACTACAATGACAAGGCAAATCGCATAGCTGCAACAGAGACTGCATGGCAGGCAAAGCGGAAAAGACTTACTGTCTGGCCCTCTGCAGAAAAGATTTGTTGATCTCTGTTCTGTATCTTGCATGTGGAGGGAAAAGGAGGGCAGCGAACTGGAATGAGGTCGGAGGGAACTCTTGCAGGTGATGAAAACGCTCAGTTTCTCATCTGGTGTGTGAGGAACTTGGACGTCGCCACTCATCCTAAGGACGAGTCAAAGCTGAAACACGACAGCTCTTGGATTTATGAGAGAAGCGAGGTCACAGGGCAAACTGCTGCCCCCAGAACTGGAGAGACAGACAGGCAGATACAGGGAATCACAATGTGCCAGAGCAGAAACCTCCGCGGAAACCGGTGCTGGGCAGGGAAACCTGAACTGTGGTTGATGGATTGCTAGAGGCTCGGTGTGGACAAGTCTGAGAGATAAAAACTCCAGGGGACCCAGTCATCGGGAGGGGAGGGCAGGCTCGTTTTTTTTCAATCTTTTTATTGTGGTAAAATACACATGGCATAAAATTTACCATCATAACCACTTTTATGTGTATAGTTCGGTGCTATTAAGTACATTCACAATGTGTGTAACCATCACCACCATCCATCTCCATAACTTTTCCCATTTGTAAAACCAAAACTCTATGCCCATAAACAATAACTCCCCATTTCCTCCTTTCTCTAGCACCTGGCAACCACCATTCTACTTTCTGCCTCTATCTAAGTGTTTCATATAAGTGGAACCATACAGTATTTTATTTCACTTACTGTAATGTCCTTAAGATTCGCCCGTGTTGTAGCACACTGCAAAATTTCCTTCCTTTTAAATGCTGAATAATATTCCATTGTACATGTATACCACTTTCGCTTATCCATTCATCCTCCCATGGACATCTGGCTTCCTTCTATCTTTAAGCTGTTGTGAATGATGCTGCTATAAACATGGGTGTACAAGTATCTCCTCAAGACCCTGCTTCCAATGATTTGGAATCTGTACCTAGAAGTGGAATTGCTGGATCATGTGGTGATCCTGTTTTTAACATTTGGAGGAACCACCACACTGTTTCCTACGGCAGCCATACCATTTTACCTTCCCGCCAACAGCATGCAAGCGTTCCCATTTCTCCACATCCTTGCCAGCACTTATTATTTTCTGGTTTTTTTAACTTTTTTTTTCTGTCTCTGGTTCTTACTTCAGTAGGGTTTTTTAAAATAGTACCATCCTAGTGGGTATGAGGGGGTATCTCAATGCAGTTTTTATTTGCATTTCCCTAATAAAGAGTAATGTTGAGCATCTTTCCATGTGTTTATTGGCTGTTTATACATCTTCTTTAGAGAAATGTTCAAATCTTTTGCCCATTTTAAAATCTGGATTTTTGTCTTTTTGTTGTTGAGTTTTAGGAGTTCTCTATATATTCTGGATATTAATCCCTGATCCAATATATAATTTGTAAATATTTTCTCCCATTGCATGGATTGCTTTTTTACCCTGTTTAGAATGTCTTCTGATGCACAATTTTTTTTTTTTGTTTTTTTTTGAGACAGAGTCTCACTCTTTGCCCTGGCTAGAGTGAGTGCCGTGGCGTCAGCCTAGCTCACAGCAACCTCAGACTCCTGGGCTCAGGCGATCCTACTGCCTCAGCCTCCCAAGTAGCTGGGACTGCAGGCATGCACCACCATGCCTGGCTAATTTTTCTATATATTTTTTAGTTGTCTGATTAATTTCTTTCTATTTTTTTAGTAGAGACGGGGTCTCGCTCTTGCTCAGGCTGGTCTCGAACTCCTGAACTCAAACAATCCACCCACTTCGACCTCCCAGAGTGCTAGGATTACAGGCGGGAGCCACCGCGCCCGGCCCACAATTTTTTTTTTTTTTAATTTTCATGAAGTCCAATTTGTCTATTTTTTCTTTTGTTGCCTGTGTTTTTGGTGCCATAGCTAAGAAATTATTGCCAAAATCAACGTAAAGCTTTTGTCCTATGTTTCCTTCTAAGAGTTTTATGGTTTTAGGTCTTACATTTATAACTTCAATCCATTTTGAGTTAATTTTTATATATGTTGCTAGATAAAGGTCCAACTTCATTCTTTTGTATGTGGATACTCAGTTTGCCCAGCATCATTTGTTGAAAAAACTATTCTTTCCCCATTGAATGGTCTTGGCAGCCTTCTCGAAAATTACTTGCCCATACAGGAGAGAGAATTTATTTCTGGGCTCTCTATTCTACTCCATCAGTCTGTGTGTCTGTCTTTATTCCAATATCGCACCATTTTGATTACTGTAGCTTTGCAGTAAGTTGTAAAACCAGGAAGCATGAGTCCTCCAGCTTTGTTCTTTTTCAAGATCGTTTTGGCTATTTGGGGTCCATTAAGATTCCATATAAATTTTAGGATGGATTTTTTTATTTCTGCAAAAAATGTCATTGGTATTTTGATAGGGATTGCATTGAATCTGTAGATTAATTTGAGTAGTATTAGTAATCTTCATAATATTAAGTCTTCTATCCCATGAACACAAGATGTGTTTCCATTTATTTATGTCTTTTTAAATTTCTTTCAGTAATGTTTTATAGTTTAATTTACAAGTCTTTCATCTCCTCAGTTAAGTTGATTCCTAAGTATTTTACTCTTTTTGATACTATTGTAAATGGAATTGTTTTGTAATTTCATTTTCTGCCACTTTGCCAAATTCATTCATTAGCTCTAATAGGTTTTTTTTTTTTGGTAGAATCTTTATAAGGTCATATCATCTGCAAACAGAGATAATTTTTCTTCTTCCTTTCCAATTTAGATGCCTTTTATTTCTCCTTTTCTAATTGGCCTGGCTAAACCTATCAGTACTAAATCAGGGATGGTGATGTGTACCTGTACTCAGGAGGCTGAGGCTGGAGGATCATTTGAACCTAGGAGTTCAAGTCCAGCCTGGGCAACATAATGAGACCCTATCTCAGAAAAAACCTGCCAGTACTGTGTTAAAAATAAGTGGTAAAAATAGGGATGTTTGTCTTGTTCCTGATGTTAAGGAAAAAAGACAGTCTTTCATCATCGATTATGAAGTTTACTGTGTGTTTTTCATATATGGCTTTTGTTGTGTTGAGGTACTTTCCTTCTATTCCTAGCTTGTTGAGTTTTTATCATGGAAGGGTGCTGAATTTTGTCAAATGCTTTTTTTGCATCAATTAAGATGATCATGTGGTTTTCTTTTCTTCATTCTATTAGTGTGGTGTACTACACTGATTGAGTTTTGCTTGTTGAATCATCCCTGCATTCCAGGAATAAATCCCTGGAAGGCCATTATGTATAATCCCTTTAATTTGGTTTTCTATTAATATAATAATATTTTGTTGAGGATTTTTGCATCAATGTTCATAAGGATATTGGTATGTAGTTTTCTTTTCTTATAGTGTCTTTGTTTGACTTTAGTATCAAGGCAATGCTGGCCTTGTAGAATGAGCTAGGAAGTGTTCCCTCCTCTTCAATTTTTTGGAAAATTTTAAAAAGTATTGGTGTTAGTTCTTCTTTTGATATTTGGTAGAATTCACCTGTGAAGCCATCAGGTCCAGGGCTATTCTTTTTTGGGAGACTTTTGATTATTGATTCAAACTCCTTACTAGTTATAGATCTGTTCAGATTTTTTATTTCTTCATGATTCAGGCTTGGTAGATTTTGTGTTTCTAGGAATTTGTCCATTTCATCTAGGTTATCCAATTTGTTGACATACAAATTGTCCATAGTACTTTCTTATACTCCATTTTATTTCTCTAGAATCAGTAGTAATATCCCTGTTTTTGTATCTGATTTTAGTAATTTGAGTTTCCTCTCATTTTTTTTTTCTTAGTCCATCTAGCTAAAGATTTGTCAATTTTGTTGATCTTTTCAAAGCACCAACTTTTGGTTTTATGGATTTTCTCTATTGTTTTCCTGTTCCCTCTTCTGTTTATCTCTGCTCCAACTTTTATTATTTCCTTTCTTCTGCTAGCTTTAGGTTTATTTTGTTCTCCTTATCTAGTTCCTTAAGTTGTAAAGTTAGGTTGCTGATTTGAGATCTTTCTTATTTTTTAATGCAAGCATTTATAACCTGTAAATTTACCCCTTATGACTGCTTTTCCTGCATCCCACAAGTTTTGGTATATTGTGTTTTTATTTTCATTCATCTCTAAGTATTTTCTAATTTCTCTTCTGATTTTTTCTTTGATCCATTAGTTATTTAAAAGTGTGTAGTTTAATCTCTGCAAATTTGTGACTTTTCCATTTTTACTCCCGTTTTTGATTTCTAACTTCATCCCATTACAGTATGAGAAGATATTTTGTATGATTTCTATCCAAGAAGGTTAAAAGGAGTTCTTTACAGAAGTTCATATAGGTCAAAAACTTGGATCTACATAAAGCAAGAAAGATCATTGTAGAAATGATTAAGAGAAGGTCAGATAAAAACTTTTATTGTTCTTATTCTTATTTGATCTAGTAGATAAAAATAATAATAGCAATAATGTATTCATAATCATATAATGTATATGCTTATGTATGTATGTGTATATTATATACATGTTTATATATTAGTGAAATTAATGACATCAATGATGCAAGGGAAGGGAGGGAGAAATTGAAAGTATTTTATTATTTTAAAGTACTACTTGTAAAGCACTATAGTGTTATTTGAAAGTGGGCTTGGGTTATTTGTAAATGTATATTGCAAACTCTAGAACAACCGCTAAACAGATTTTTAAAAAATGTATAACATACACTAAGAGAGAAAATGGCGTGATATAAAATGCTCAACTAAAACGCAAAAGGCAGAGAGCATAGAAGAAAAAAATAGGAAGAAAGAACAAGGTCAATATATAGAAAATAGTAACAAATATGGTAGATATTAATTCATCTATTAATATATCAATAATGACTTTAAATACCAATGGTCTAAATTAAAAGACAAATTTGTCAGAGCAGACCAAAAACAACACCCAACCATATGCTGTCCACGAGACACTTTCCCCCAAACCTTAAATGTAAAAACACATATATTAAAAGTAAACGGATGAAGAATGATATGCCATACTAACACTAATCAAAAGAAAGCAGGAGAACCTTTATTAATTTCAGATAGAGCAGATTTCACAGCAAGTAAAGTTATGACAGATAAAAAGGGACATTACATAATGATAAAGGGGTAAATAATCCAAGAAGACATAATAATACTTACCTGTATGTGCCTAACAACAGAGCATCAAAATGCATGAGGCAAAAATTGATAGAACTTCAAGCAGAAATAGAGAAATCAACTATTACAGTAGGGGACTTAAACATCCTTCTGTCAGAAATCAGCAGATCCAGCTGGCAGGAAATCAGTAAGGACATAGTTGAACTCAACTATGCCAGCAATTTAACTGGATATAATGGACATCTCTAGACTACTTCATCCAAAGACAGTACATGACATTCTTCTCAAGCTCACATGGAGCAATCATCAAGGTAGACCACATTCTGAGCCATGAATACACCTTAACAAATTTTAAAGAATAGAAACTATGCAATGTCTGCTCTTGGACCACAGTGGAATTAAACTAGATATCAGTAACAGAAAGCTCGAAAATGCCAAAAATTCTCAGATATTAAACAACACACTTCCAAATAACACGAGTCACAGAAGAAATCTCTAGAGAAATTTAAAAATATTTTGAAAAAAATGAAATAAAAAAATAACTTATCAAATTTGTGAGAAGCAGCAAAAGCAGTGCTTAGAAGGAAATTTACAGCACTGAATGCATATATTAGAAAAGAAGAACAATCTAAGATCAATAATCTAAGTTTCCACCTTAGGAAACTGAAAAAGAAGAGCAGATTAAATTCAAAGTAAGCAGAAGAAAAGAAATAAAAATTAGACCAGAAGTCCATGAAATTGAAAACAGGAAATCAATAGAGAAAATTAATGAAAACAAAGGCTGAATCTTTGAAAAGAGAAATAAAATTAATAAGCTTCTATCCAAGCTAACCAAGAAACAAAGGGAGATCACAAATTACTAATATCAGAAATGAAATAGGGAATATCACTACAGACCTCACAGACATCAAAAGGGTAATAAAGAAACGCTATGAACAATTTTATACCCACAACTATGATAACTTCGATGAAACGATCCAATTCCTTGAATGACGCAATCTGCCAAAACTCACACGAGAATAAATAGACTATCTGAACAGGCCTGTATCTGCTAAAGAAGTTAAATCAAGAATAACTTTCCCAAGGTGGAAGCAACAAGTCCAGATGAATTCACTGGCGAATTCCATCAAACATTTAAGGAAGAAATAATATCAATTTTCTATCATCTCTTCCAGAAGATAGAAGCAGAGGAAATACTTCCCAACTCATTTTTTTAAGGCTATTGTTATCCTAATACCAAAACCAAACACATTACAAGAAAAAAAAAACTACAGACCAATATTTCCCATGAACATAGATGCAAAAATATTCAAAAATGTATTGGCAAATTGAATCCAACCATGTCTAAAAAGAATTACAAACCATGACCAAGTGAGATTTATCCCAGGTATGCAAGGCTGGTTCAACATTCAAATAGTAATTGTTATAGTCCATCACATCAACAGACTAAAGAAGAAAAATCACATGATCATATCAGTAGATGCAGAAAAAACATTTGACACAAATCCAATATCCATTCATGATTTTTTAAAAAGTTCTCAGCAAATTACATACTAGAAACTAGAGGGGAACTTCCTCGACTTGACGAAGAATATTTAAAAAAAACCCACAGCTAACATCATACTTAATGATGACAAACTTTGAAGCTTTCCTGCTAAGATCAGGAACAAGGAAGGGATATCCCCTCTCACGACTGCTTTTCAACATTATACTGGAAGTCCCACCTAATGCAATAAGACAAGAAAAGGAAATAAAAGGTATACAGATAGGAAAGGAAGAAATAAAACTGTCTTAATTTGTAGATGACATCATCATCTATGCAGAAAACCTGAAAGAACTGACAAAAAAACCTCCTGGAACTAATAGTTGATTACAGCAAGGTTGTAGAATGCAAGGTTAATACACAATTGCCTTCCTATATGCCAGCATTGAACAAGTGGAATTTGAAAGGAAAAACACATTACCATTTACATTAGCACCCCCAAAATGAAATGCTTAGGTACAAATCTAACAAAATATGTACAAGAACCATGTGAGGAAAAGTACAAAACTCTAATGAAAGATATTGAAGAACTAAATAAGTGGAGAGAGATTCCCATGTTCTTAGATAGGATGACTCAATATTTTCAAGTTGACAGTTCTTTCCAATTTGATCTATAAATTCAATACAATCCAAATCAAAATCCAGCAAACAATTTTGTGGCTATCAACAAACTGATCCTATAGTTTATATGGAGAAGGAAAAGACCCAGAATAGCCAACTCAATATTGAAGAACGCCAAAGTTGGAGGACTGACACTCCCCGACTTCAGGATTTACTATAAATCACAATAATCAAGACAGTGTGGCACTGGCAAAAAAAATAGACAAAGAGATTAATGGAACAGAATAGAGTCCAGAAATAGACCCACATAAATATACTCATTTCATCTTTGACAAAGGAGCAAAGACAATATTGCAATAGAGCAAAGAGTGTTTTTAACAAATGGTGCTGGAAAAAAATGGACATTCAAATGCAACGAAATGAATTTAGACACAGACCTGCACACTTCACAAACACCAACTCAAAATGCATCAGATCTAAATGTAAAATGCAAAACTATAAAATCCTAGTAGATAATGTAGGAGATAAGCCAGGCACGGTGGTGTGCACCTGTATTCCCAGCTACTCAGGAGGCTAAAGCAGAAGGATCTCTCAAGCCCAGGAGTTTGAGGTTGCAGTGAGCTATGATGATGCCACTGCTCTCCAGCCTGGGCAACACAGCAAGACTCCATCTCAAAAAAAAAAAAAATAAATAAATAGATAAAATAATGTAGGAGAAAACCTAGTTAATGTTAGGTATGGCAATGATTTTTTAGATACAGCACCAAAACCACAATATAGGAAAGAAATAATTGATAAGCTGAACCTCATTAAAATTTAAAAATTTGAAAGTAGTGAGTTATCACGATTGTTCACAGTTTGAACTCGTTCTACTCTTTCCTCCCTTCTCACTACTATATTTCACTAGTCTTTTTGAAAAAATTTAAACATTTTGCTGTGCAAAAGACAATGAGGAGACAAGCCACAGACTAGAAGAAAATATTTGCAAAAGACACATCTGGTAAAGGACTATTGTCCAAAATACACGAAAAACTCTTAAAACTCAACAATAAGAAAAATGGGCAAAAGATCTGACCAGACACCTCACCAAAGAAGATACACAGATGGCAAGTAAGCATTTGAAAAGATATTACACACAATATGTCTTTAGGGAATTGCAAATTATAACAACAACATACCATTAAATACCTATTAGAATTGCCAAAATCAAAAACACTGGCAACACCAAATGCTGGCGAGGATGTGGAGAAACAGCAACTCTCAGTCGTGCCCCCCAAAGCTCATGGGAATGCAAAATGGTACAGCCACTTTGGAAGACAGTTTGGCAGTTTCTCACAAAACTAAACATATCCTTACCATATGATCCAGCAATCACACTCCTTGGTATGTACCCAAAGGAATCGAAGACTGATGTCCACATAAAAACCTGCACATGATGTTTATAGCAGCTTTATTTATAATTGCCAAAATTTGAAATGCAAGAAGTAGTGAATGGATGAATAAACTGTGGTACATCCAGACAATGGAATATTGCTCAGTGCTAGAAAGATAGGAGCTATCAAGCCATGAAAAGAAGTGGAGAAAACTCAGATGTACATGACTAAGTGAAAGAAGCCAACCTGAAAAGGCTACATGCTGTTTGATTCCAGTGATATAACATTGCCTTAAGAAGGCAAAACTATAGGCAATAAAAAGATCAGGGATTGCCAGGCGTCAGTGGGGAGGGAAGATTTTTAGGGCAGTCAAACTATCCTGTACAATATGATAATGATGGATATATGTCAAATATATATGTCATTATATATTTGTCAAAACCCATAGAATGTACAACATCAAGAGTGAACCCTAAGGTAAACTATGGCCTTTGGGTGACGGTAATGTGTCAATGCAGGTTCACTGATTGTACGAAATGTACCACTGTACCCCAGGGTGTCGATGGCTGGGCAGTCAATGCATGTGTGTGGGAAGGGGGCATATGAGAAATCTCTGTATCTCCCACTCAATCTTGCTGTGAACCTAAAACCGCTCTAAAAATGTTCTATGTCTTGATGTGGTAGTGGTTATACAGGTGCATGTATTTGCCCAAATTTCACTTTTAACGAGTACATTTTTTGTATGTAAATTATACCTTGTAATAAAGTTGATTCTAAAGGAAATGAAAAATCACGCTGACTCGCTGTTTGCAGAGCAGAGTAAGGATATCAAAGAAGCTGCAGGGGGGGGTATGACAGTAGCTGAGAGGTAAAGATCATTTGTACTTGGGCTACTTTGGCCAAGGAGAGGAACAGCGTATATCAGAGGTAAAATCAACGAGACTTGGTCACCGGTTGACTGTTAGAGAGAGAAGGTGTCAATGACAACTCCAGGTGTCTGACTTGAGCAAGAGGGTGGAGAATAGTGGGAGGGTCACCCTCTCAGAGCCTGAGGCGAGAAACAGGCTGGAAAATCATCACTTCAGTGTTGGACCAGATGATCATGAAGGGCCCTTGAGCCATCTCAGTGGAGGTGTCGGTTGTATCCCTCTAAATGTGACAGTGCCCTTTGCCTTGGGGGCAGCTGAGGCAAAGGACTCACAGGGTCAGGCCCACAGCAGTGCTGCAGCCTGCTATTGGCTGGAGAGAGGCAGCCCCCCTCCTCCTCATCTTTTGTCATCCTGGAAGGACGAGCAGGCGGCTGACCTTTCTGAGTCATTCGGCAAATTCCAACAGCATCCTCATCGGAGACTCTCTGGTATCCACTGGGCAAGATCTGAAGACTGAGCTTCATTTGGACTGGAGGAAAGGTAGTGGAATTCTAACAGTTAGACAGCAGAAAAGAGAATGCCAAGGCCCAGACACCTACTCTAACAAATAAAAACCATATGTCGAGCCTCCAGCAAACTTCACTTCCACAAATAACACCACCGTCTTGGGGAACAGCAGAGACATTTGACCAGGCAGCAGCTGTGCACAGAGTGCTATTTAAAGGCTCAGCTTTGCAGCCCAAGGACTCTGGGCTCCAGATTTGATTGGGATGCAGGGAGAAGACAGCAAAACTGAGCAAAGATCCAGCTTAGGGGAAAAACATCACCAGGTGCTTGGCTGCTGATGTGAACCCTGAATATGTTAAATGAGCTCATTTTAATAAAATTATGTCTATCCATCTCTCTTTGAGTAAATGAAATGTGTTAATTCATGGAAAGCGCTTAGAATAGTGTCCAACACAGAGTGCTTATTGGATGGAAGCTGTCATTATTATCATCATCATCTCACCGTCTATGTATATGAGTACGCCAGACATGCGAGAAATTCTCGTCTATAATGATAGGTTACTGCCAATGGTAGGATAGACAGGGTTTATAGTGATTCTGGTTTTACTCTCTTCTTTGTGTTTTTCTGTAATCCTTCAATTCTTTATAATAAACACATTTATTTTATAAAAACCAAAAGTAATTACTATAGGTTAAAAACAGTGCAGGCTCTGGAGTGAGACCTCCTAGGTTTAAACCCTAATTCTGCTGTTTATTAGCTGCGTTTCTTTGGGCAAATTATTTACTGTTTCCTGAGTCTGTTTCCTGCTATATAAAATAGGGTAAAAAATGTTGCCTACTTCATTGAGTGCTTATGAGAATTAAGTGAGATGATTTAGGTAAAGAGCTTGGCACGTACCTGGCAGAGAGTAAAGTGAGATAAATGATGATCGTTCACATTAGCAGTAGAAGCGGCGGTGGCTGTCGTGTCTTAGGAAACGTGTCCTACTGGTCTCAGTATTCTTGGCACACGGTAGTCACTCTGGAATCAGTTGCTAGTTCAGCTGGAGCCACCTCAAGCATTTTACATGGGACAGTGGCCTGGGAACTTTTTCTGCCAAGGTAGAAAAAAGTTGCAAAGTTCTCAAGGACATTCTCCATCAAGGTCAAGGTTTGGGTCCTTCTGGTGATTGGGAAGCACAGGTTATTTTTCCAAGACGGTTGAGGCCCATGGGGAGGTAAGGTCCTTAGAAGGTCTAGACTGGGCCCAGCCATTATCTTCTTATTCTTCCATATGATGGCCAACAAGAAGCCAGGGCCATTGCTCTCCGTGATCCTATGCAACTCGGCCCCACAGGAATTTCTAATAATGCAAAATCTCAAGTAAATTATTATGGGAAAACCGCAGCCACTGACCCATAGACTGTATGTATGTGTCGTGGGGAGAGTGTTGAGGGATGGCATTCTTTTATGTCTAAAACAATCCTTCCGAAGGAAAGATTCCTTCCCATATTCTCTAAATGCCCTATAATAAACATATATTCCTTTTAAAATAAGAAAAAAACACTTAAAAAAATCCTCTTCTTTGTAATCATGGTCCCAAGAATTCGGTGTACTTGACGGCCACTTGTCTCGTGCTCTGTCCTCTTAGTCCCCATGGGATGCAGTTTTGTTAAGTGGAATGGTGGTGGTGGGGCATGGCGGAGAGTCAGATTGTGCCTCAAAACTTATTCCTGGCTGGGTGCAGTGGCTCACACCTGTAATCCCAGCACTTTGGGAGGCCAAGGTGGGAGGATTGCTTGAGGCCAAGAGTTTCAGACCAGCCTGGGCAAAAGAGCAAGACCTCATCTCTACAAAAAATTAAAAAATTAGCCAGATGTGGTGGCACGCACCTGTAGTCCCAGCTACTGAGGAGGCTGAGGCGGGAGGATCACTTGAGCAGGGGAATTTGAAGTTGCAGTGAGCTAAGATGACACCACTGTGTGATAGGGAACTGGCAGGTCTTGCTCAATAAGGAGACATAAGACCCCAACCAAGGTCTCTGAAAAAACAAGAAACAGCAGAGAAACTGACCCAAACCAGCTAGAACCCAGATGGCCACAAAAAACCACCTCCAGTTATCCTCACTGCTCATTATACCCTTCTTCTAATGTATTAGCATACTAAAAGAAACTCCCACCAGCACCTTGACAGTTTGCTAGTGCCATGGCAACTCCCAGAAGTTACCCTATATGGTTTAAAAAGGGGAGGAACCCTCAGTTCTGGGAACTTCCCACTCCTTTGCCAGAAATCTTATGAATAATCCTCTCAACATAAAATTAAATAGAAGGTATAAAATAAGACCCCAGAAACTCGCAAAGTGCTACTCTCCGTTACTCTGAGAGATAGCCACTGCTCTGTCTATGGGGCAGCTTCTCTCTCTTTCTTTTCTTACTTCAATAAACTTGCTGTTGCCTTACTCTGTCAGCTTGCTCTTGAATTCTTTCCTACATGAAACCAAGAACCCACTTGGCTTTTGGGTTGGACCCCAGTTTTGGGGTCCACTTTCCTGTGTCAACTGCACTCTAGCCCCAACAACAGAGCAAGACCCTGTCTCAAAAACTAACAAACCAAAAAAACTTATTCCTATTGTTTGAGACTCTTGAACCTCAAGCCATCCACACAAACATACAGCACACCGGCAATGCTACTGTTTTTTAAAAGTCTATTTATTCGATATGTATTTCTAGAGCACCTACTATGTGCCAAGCACAATTTTAGGTGTGTGTGTGCTCAACCTGGCAACTCTCCATTTCGAGTTCCCACTAAAGGAGGATGTGGGGATGGTGGAAATGAGTGGTTAGGAGACACAATAGCTGTAGGTGTGGCTCCAGCGGACCACAGAAATGACTGAATGTCAGTTATAGTAAATCTCACGCTAAATGTGGCAATGAACTGTGAGTATGATAGCGAAAGTGACTAACTGGGTGGTAACAAGGATAACTGTGTACCCTGTAGGGGCTTGTTAAATATTGGCTAAACTCTGTGGCAGTGAAGGCAGCTAAGTGACAATGACAGTGAAACCAACTGAAAGCTGGGCACACTGAGTACTATGTTGAACAGAACTGTTTGAAGTTGCATCTCAGTGAAAGTAAATATGATCGATCAGGTGACAGCAACAATGCGAGTGACAGTTCTGCCCAGTAGGTTAAAGCTGTGATTGAAAACAGTGATGGAGTGAGTCAGTCTGAAAGTGACAGCTCTCAGAACGACTGAATATTGACATTGTGGACGCAACAGCTGAAACCACGGAGGGAGCTCAGCACTGTAGGTAAAGACGACTGGATTTGGGCGCGTGACTGGCAGTGACAGGAAAAGTGTCTGCATGTCGGCGCTAGGGCGATGGTGTCCAGTGGGCTAGCGCTGCTGATACTTACTTTGACACTCTTGAATCTGATTTAAATGTTTGATTATGAGGAGGCAAGGAGATGCTCCGCACGTAACATTTAATGAGCGACGAAGTGTGTCAGGGTGGAAGGGGCAAAGATAAGCTATGAACACTTTTCCCCCCAAACCCCTAAAACCTAAATCTGGGAAGTGGGCGAGGCGGGATCAAACTGCCTCCAGGACACCGTGATTGGTTGAGACTCGGCCTGTTAGCCTATCACGTCCGACCGGCGCCAAGCCTCTCCACCAATGAGGGCGCGTCTGGGGTCGCGGCTCGGGTCACAGCTCCACCTTGCACGTGAACGTGTTGTTTTGGAAGAATGAAAAGCCCTTTGTGTTGACTTCTCTGCCATTCTTTGAAACAAGATCCTAACCTCAGAGCTGCTCCAGCGAGGGTCGGTGGAGCCCCGCCAGAACTTTCCTTAAGAGGTGCGGGAAGGGAAGAAGAAGCCGGCTCGCCTCCCGACCCGGGCACGGGCGGAGCGCAGGCGCGTGACGCAGGCCCCGCCCCCGGCACGTGACTGGCGCGCGGGGAAGGCCGGGCCGCCCCCTCCTGCTCGTATCCCTTCTGCGCCGGCCTCAAGATGGCCGCCTTCTGGCGTCTCCGGCGCTGTTGAATGGCGAAAGCTTTATTGTTCCCTTCGGGCAGAAGTGTTCGTGTCCTCTATGGCGCTGTCAATAAAGAACGGCAGTTTGAATCGGTGCTGAACAGGTAACCATAGAAACGGGGCTGGGACTCAGCGTGGAGACCCTTTTTGCATCTGAGGCCTGGGGGCTCTCGAAATGAGGGGTGAACACAGACCCTCCCGCGTGGCGAACTCCGCGGGGCTCGCCCAAGTCACAGCCGCCTCGCTTCGCCCCGGGACGTGGCCCCCCAGGGTTGTCCGCATCTCGAATGAAGGCTGCGCTGTAGTCTCCCCAGGGGAGAGGCCGCGGGGACCCGTTCGGGGTGCTGGGCCCGGCCTGGGTCCCGCCGTCGCCCTGCCCGTGCCCTCGGCCCGACCGGAGGCCTCTTCTCGCAGTCTCACTCCCTCCTCCCTTCAGGTCCCTGTACCGGGCGCTGGCAAACTACAGCTTTGGGCCTAATCCGTCACCCTCTTTTCTCCCTTCCGGTTTTTGCTTGCTGGGAGCTAAAAATGGTTTTTACATTTTTAAGTGGTTGCGGGGGAAAGAACATTTCACATAATTTGCAAAGATTACATGAAATCAAATTTCAGTGTCCATAAATGAAGATTGATTGGAACTCAGCCATTTTCATCGTTGATGAATCGTCTATGGCTCCTTTCCTGCCCAGCGGGCAGAGTTGAGTGGTTGCGCAGCTATTGCGTGGCTTTGATCAACTGGCCCACAAAGCCAAAAATATTTCTGTCTGGCTCCTTACAGAGAAAGTGTGCTTTCCAGTGCCCCAGACACAAGTAGATTGGGGCAGTATTGTCCTGAAGCGATTCCTCTCATCCCTCCTTCCAGCATAGGAAACGAGTTAAAGCTGCCTCGTGCACCTTAGAGCTCTTTAGTTGACAAAACATTCTGGCTTACATTGCCCCTTCTGGTCTTACTGCCTATTCAAAGTTGGAGTTGTAGCAATGATGCCATCCACCTCGCACCTACAGTAAGCCAGGTCCTTTATTTATACTTACTCATAGCGTTGTTGTGCTTTATGACAACGCTTTATTAGTAAGTATGATATTTCCATTTTACAGAAGAAGCCGGTTCGGAACGGTGAAGCTATTTAAGGGTGCGCTAAGTTATAGGGCTGGCAAATTGAGCCTGTCTCTGGGAGCACCCCCTGTGTGTTGGCCCAGGTCAAACTGCTTTCAAGTCTTTTCTACCTGGAACTGTTGGTTCTTCCCTGGAGTTGTATCCAGATCTTCGTTTGGTTTATGGAGATTTTAATTACAATCTCAAAGTGAAATTTTTCTTAGCTTGGCTGAATGATCAAACTTCTGCCCTCTATCCCCTTTTTAATGTAGATACCTTTCTTCTATAACAGTAGTTCCCAAACCTAGCTACTCTGTTTTTTTTTTTTTTTTTTTTTTAAGAGACAGGATCTCACTCTGTTGCCCAGGCTTGAGTGCAATGACATCATCATATGTCATTGCAACTTCAGACTCTTGGACTCAAGGAATCCTCCTACCCTAGTCTCCCAAATAGCTGGGACTGTCAACACATGCCGTCATGCCTGGCTAGTTTTTTAATTTTTTGTAGAGACAGGATCTTACTATGTTGTCTAGGCTGGTCTTGAACGCCTGGCCTCAAGTGTAAATTCCTGGAAATATAGTAATAAACAAGACCAGCATGATCCTGCCCTTCCATGGAATTTAAATCCTATAGGGTCCTTGAACAGATGGTATACATGTATACAAAGATAATTTCAAATGCAGCTGTCATCGCATCATAATAATAAAATTAATAGTTAATATTTATTGAGTGATTCCTTTGTGCCAGGTGCTTCATTCAGTGCTTTATTTACTTGGACTGTCATTTAATCCTCACACCAACACTATGACATAGGTAGTATTAATATTCCCATTTTACAAATGAGGAAACTGGGGCTTACAGAGGAAAGATGTCCAAGGTTACATAACTAATGCATAAAGGAGTTGGGAGCTGCCGCTAAACTGATCACACTCACCACCCTGTATTGTTCCACCTGTTTATTGTCTTTTCTGCTGGCTTGGTCGGTTCTCAGGGACAGAGGCCACACCTTCCCTGATATGTCCTCAGCTGCCAGCCAGTGCCTACAACCTGATATTTCCAGGTAAATATTAAATAAACATATCCAGGTCATTCATTGAGCAGATATTTGAGGGCCTCCTATGTACCCAGCACCATTGTGCTAGGTAGGCCCTGTGATTACCAGGGTGAGCAAGATGAACCTGGGGCTCTCTGTTCCTGGAAACTAAAACCTAGTGTCAAGACAATAGAGATATAACAAAGTTATTCCAAATTGTGGCAACTGCTGTAAAGGAAACAAGGTAGTACTGAGATAGACGCTAACCTGGGAGACCCACTTTTTACCTGTGTGGTCAGGAAAGACCTCTCTTGAGAAAGGTACTGTAAGCTGCAACTTGCTGAGTCACAAGGAGCCAGTATAGCAAAAAGGGAAAGAAGGGGAGAGAGGCTGGGAGGAAGAGCTTTTAAGCAGGTTAAGAGACCCTAAGGCGGACAAGAACTTGAGGTGTCGGAGACCTTGGAGAAGGGAGTGATTGTGCTGTGGTTAACTCCTGTGCCAGTCCCTGGCCCTGAACCCAGCTTTGCTACTGATAGAGCCATATGCCCATGGGCACGTTACAGATTAGTTGTCCAATCTGTAAAATGTGGATCATGGTACCTCCTCAGAGGGTGGTTGTACAGATTAAATAAGAGAAAATGTATTAATAGTTGTGGTGTTGTGTTTTTGTTGTTGCACATGTTACTGAATTCCAATTAAAGAAAACTAACCAAATTTAGCCCCAAATGGGAACTTATTTAAAGTGCTAAATAATAACAAAAATCCAGAAGTATGATATTCCAGACAAAATGGGGGGACGTTCTGTCTTTGAGGGGAGGAGAGCAGATCTTGTTTTTTCTTACCGTTTCTGTTTAGAAAGGAACTTTTTCCAGATGGGATTTAAGTATTTTAAACCAAATTATACAACTGTCTATGCAGAGCATTTTTCAGTATTTTAGTGTTTTAAGCTTGAAACCATTTGCGTTCCTCCGTTGAAGGTATGTGCATTTTCTTAAAGCATGCTAAGAAAATGTTAGACGACTTCTAGTCGGTGGTAATTTTAAAATTTATTTAGAAATGATTTCAGGTTTCCTCTAAAAAGTTTTCAAAATAATGTTGCATACTTTAAAACAGAGTATTGAACGCTTTGATGCAAGTGACAGACTTTTTGAATAGGTAAGAATAGGATGTTTAGGCTGATGAACATGAAAAATTAGAGTCCGTAATAAATCAGGGGAACTCTATAAGAACAGCAATGCCAAGTTTTGCTTTAAACTATACCCAGTAACCATATTGCTCTTGTCATGAGAGGATATAATCCAGCCCAGCAATGGATCAAGGAGCTGGACAGAGAGTGGCATGTTAACGCAGTGTTAAACAACAAGCCCTGAATTAAATTGCTATTTTAGGTTTGGGTGGGACCTTTGCATCTGAAGTATTGCAGTTCTACTCTGTGATTTGGGTCTGTTGGGTTCCAGTAAAGAGGAGTTGGCAACGTTAGCTTTGAAGGATAATATGAAACTGCGGGAAGAGCCAGGGCATACCAATTTGTTTTTCAGTCTGTTTTATTTCAGTTCAAAGCATCATTGCAGACAGGCAGCCCAGGAAAACGAGCTACAGTTTGGCAATACTCAACTGCTTTTAGAGATTGAGGAAGACTGAGTATAGCCCAAGTGTGGCTTGTTTTCTTGGACTATCTGTCTGCAGTGATGCCTTGAACTGAAATAAAATAGATTGAAAAACAAATTGGTGTTCCCTGTTGCCTCATACTGAGTATTTACATTACCTCCTGGAGTACTGCCTGTACCAGCACCATGGGGGAGGGCAGTGACCCCTCAGCCTCTTTCAGCTGTTCAACAGAGTGAGCTCTTTGATTTTCACTAGGAAATTGAATTGGGATATGTGGTTTTCTGGATCTCCACTAGCCTGCCTTCTAAAGTCATCATCTTGATAATGTGGAGAAAGCAAGCTACTAACCACATAGAGGCACGAATTAAATATTAAGGGCATTTAAATTCAGAAATGAGATTGTCACTTTCTTTAAGTCATGCAGAGGGTGCGGTATTTCATTTGCAGAGAGCGTGTAGTTTTGAGACCCTGGAAGCCCTCAAGAGAGAAAAGGGTAAGGAAAAAGAGCTGGCTTTCTTTACATTTCCCTAATGTTATTTAACTCCAAATCCTCGACATCATGATGTCAAGTATTTCTTTTCCTTACATAAAGTAACTGTATTGTAGCTGATGCACATAAATCAGAGATTTTTAATCTTGGGGTAAATGGTTGAATTGTAAGGGACCCATTGAACGCTTTGAAATTGCCTGCAAATTTTTGTGAATGTCATTTTTCCTGGGAGAGAGAGCCCATTGCTTTAATCAGATCTTGGAGGGGCCCTTGACCCCTTAAGAGGTGCAGAGCCAACAATGAAAGGTTACCTGTAACACCACCTAACCGAAGTCATGATGAGAATCCCTGCAAAACAGTTACCTTTCACTGCTCTGGAACCTTAACCTCAGAGTTTTGAAAGTGCCTTTTTCAGGCTTTGATTCATGTCAGAAGTGGTCAAGCATAGTTAAATGTTTGTATAATGTAGATATCTGTGCAGTGAAGTGCTTCATAAATGCTTTAGAGATGGTTGGTTGTCATTACTTTACATGACACTGGTGAGATGTGGACCTATTGTCTTGCAAACTTATTAGGGGATACCATATTTGTTTCTGCTGACAGGCGAAAGAAAGAGGTAGTGGAAGCCCAGTACTTTGTTTCTAGGCATCAGCTTCTTGCAGATGGAGCATTTCCTCAGATTTAGGAAAATTAGGTTAAAAGGGAAAGAAGAGGAAGGGGATAGACTCAAGGAAGAAGAGGGGTAAAGAAAGATAGGCTGTTTCCCTGCATTTGTCCAGGAGAATCCCCTATATATCTGCGGAAGGAAAGAGCTTCTATTTTGAGACCGAACTTATCTCAGAACTTAACTAATACTAGGACCTCTGAAAAAATCAATTCATAGATGTAATTTTCTGGTTCTATTAGTACCCAAAGGAAAATAAAAGGAAGGAAATATCTTTATCTTAGGATATTTTGTATAACTGGGACCTCAATAGAAAACTGCTGTAGGCCAGAGTTTGGCCCATACGCTGTTTAAAACTTAGTTGCTTACAGGCTGGGTGTGGTGGCTCACGCCTGTAATTCTAGCACCCTGGGAGGCTGAGGCAGGATTGCTTGAGATCAGGCGTTCAAGACCAGCCTGAACAAGAGCAAGACCCCTTCTCTACTAAAAATAGAAAAAAGCGAACCGGGCATGGTGGCATACATCTATAGTCCCAGCTATTCAGGAGGCTGAGGCAGGAGGCTTGAGCCCAGGAGTTTGAGCTTGCTGTGAGCTAGGTTGACACCATGGCACTCTAGCCACAGCGACAGAACAAGACTCTGTCTCAAAAGAAAAATGCTTACATTTGAACATTAGAGTTTTTATATCTGTCTGACCCTTGGAGGCATTGGGTGAGTGACCTCTGCTATTGACACTAGAGTCTGGTTCTGGGACAGAACCAAACAGTAGAGGATGCTTTATAAAGGAAAAGGCCCAAGAAGGACGAGGGAGATTAGAAACAAAGGATTATATGTTTAAATAATAGCTTTTGAGGCTCCAAATATTACTTGAATAGTAGTTTTTTAAAAATATAGCAACAAAAGTGAACAGTATATGATTCTGTTTCTGACTTTGAGAAAATATTACAAGAGGTAATCTAACTCTAATTTCATCCTGTTTCTCAGCTCTCTAGGACTACAGCCTGACCTTTGGGTCTTCCTTTTTGACTCCTTTAGCTCCTTGTCTCCACTAGCTCCAGAAGATGGTCTTAGGGGCTTTGACAGCAGTGAACTTACCATCTTTCTTCCATCTGGTACTTCTCAGTTCCTAGTCTCAGTGGATGGCACCACAAGGTCACCAAAGGCAGAGACCTGGGAGTGGTCTCGTGTTCTTCCCTTTCTTTCATCACATTTTTAGTTAGGTTGGAGCCTGTTGATTTCTCCTCTCCCTTCTCTTCCTTTGGCTAAAGCTACTGTGATCTCTTGTCCTAGATGATGAAATCGCCTTCTAGCTGTTCAGCGGCTTTCAATATTGTTCCTCTCCAATCTGTTTAGTATGCCGTTGCCAGTGATCTTTATAAAGCACAAATCTGAACATGTCATTCCCTTGCCTAACACTCCTGGATGGCTCACCTGCCCTCAGGATGGTCTAATTCCGTGGCTTGGCATGTGCCACCCTTCAACTCTGGCCGGGCCTGTCTCAGGCCTGATCTCTGAGGATACCCCTCTTCTCTCCTTTTGCCTTCTACTTGAGACCAATCGAAAACACTCCGTGGGCCCCAGATCTTCATCCTTTCTGGGCCACATTCTGCGGCTTCAGAACTGCTCCCTCTCCCTGGATTTCCCTTGCCATGTATCAACCAGGCCAGTAGCAATGCCGTTGTCTACACTGACCATTGTATATTACTGAATGCTGTTTTAGTTTTTATGTTATTCCCTTTGTCCTTAGAATATATGCTACTTGAGATGTATCAACTACTGTCTTAAAGTCATTTGATATAATTATTTTCTCTGTAATTTTACTATCAATTTGATAAACAGGCTCATTTGTTTTAAACATTAAGTATTACTATTCAAAATCTAATTTTATTTTTTAACTATGTAAACCATTTGCATGGTACCAAAATGAAAAAGGTGCATTCATAGAAGTTTTTATTTCATACCAGACCCCTTTTCTCTATTTCTCCTACATCTTGCTACCAAAGTATGCTCTCAAAGTTCTGGGATTTTGCCAATCTGTCAGGTAAGAAATATTTCAGTATAGTTTAAATTTGTTTTCTCTTTTTATGAGATAAAGGATATCTGCCCATGTCTGTGGTATAAGTTGCAAAATTATTTTTCCAGTTTGTCATATGCTTGACTTTGCATATGTCATTTTATTGCTATATAAAAGTTTTATATCTTTATATAGTCACATTTATCAGTCCTACAGTGTATTGCTTTGTATTTTGAGTCACAGTTAGGAAGCTAGCCCCACTTGCAATTTATGAGGAAACCATTCATGTTTTCTTTTAGTACATGCATGCTTTATGGTTTCATTTTTTTTTTTTTAAGACTCTGATCCATTTGGAATTTATCTTGGCATTTGATTTGAGGAAGAATCTGATTTTATCCTAATGGCTAGTCAGTTGTCTCAATACTACTTATTAAAACTCTTTTCTCCCCTGATTTGAGATGTTGTCTTTATTGAATACTAAACCTTTGTAAGCACTGGGATTTTTACTGGAATTTCTATTTTGTTCCATTGGTTTGATTGTCAGTTCATGTGCCATTACAAAATCATCTCGATTTTACAGGCTTTATAATTTAACATCTAGAAGGGTCAATTTTTTCATATTGCTCTTTTTTCAGGGCTTTCTTCTCTCTTTTTGCTTGTTTATTCTGGGGTATGAACTTTTGTCTAGTTTTAGGAGGAAACAGCTTGATGGTATTTTTATTGGGATTGTGTTAAATTTATAAATTAGTTTAGGGAAAACTGACGTCTTCATGATGTTGGCTCTTCTCATCCAAGATCATATCATGGTCTATCTTTTCATTTGCTCAGGACTACTTTGGTCTTTTTTCAGGAGTGTTTTATGTTTTTCCTTATATAAGTTCTTCATGCTTCTTTTTCAGTTTAGACCTTCATTCCTTCTTTAAAAAATAAATACTTCCTTTTAGAATCCTTCTAGAACTTATTAGGTAAATTTTATACACCCACACCCTCAAAACTTTCTGCGTATGACTTCAGATGGTTCATAGATACCCACCCCCACAAGCTCATCCTGTTATATTGTTTTCTAAAACCCCTCTGTTGTCTGTCTTCCTCTCTTATTTACTCTCACTGCTTAGCGCTGTGTCCTGACAGTGCCTATTTGTTGAGCGGAAAAATAAAGTAGTGAGGGGAAAGTAAAAGTGCGGAAAAGTAAAAGTGGGGGAAAGACTATATTTGGAAAGGTTGTCCTTGTTGTATTCCTAAGTCTTTAGTCATTAACTTACTAGTTCATGCTATTTTGTTCTTCTTACTCAATCCTAGAACTTAAAAATTTTCATACTATTATAATATTTCATATTGTTATATTTTATATTTCATATCATGTTGATAGTGATTGTTGCCATTTATTGAACATATACAAAGTAACAAGCCATGTACTAGGTGTTTTATGTAATTATTTCATGTAATCCTCACAGCAGCTAAGGAATAGGTACTACTACTCTCATTTAAAAATTATTAAGAAAATTTTCAAATATGAAAATGAGAATAGCATTATGAGCTCCTATAGGCATGTTAACTTCATTTTACACTTGAGAAAACAAGTTTTGAAAGGTTAAGGGACTGAGGGTTACAAAGCTAAAGTCGGGTTGAAAATCCAATTCTTTATAGCTCCTTATTAAGATTGTTTTTTAAATTTTAAGCTTCAGCTGGCCAGAAGCAAGGGAGAAGGTCAAGAGCCGCTCTTCTAACTGCAGCCGGTATTATTGGTCTTCCCTTCTGATTCACATCCAAACACTTCCCTCACTTCTGTTTGCAAACGGTAAGCCCTCCTGTCTCTCCCTCTTTTTAGCTCCTCTTCTGTGCTCTGCTCAGTCTGTCTTCTTGTTCTCCCGTTTTATTAGTATAGTCTGATGTTAGTTGATTTTCAAAGGCTTGCCACTGTTTTGAATACCCAGCTCCCAGCATGATGTCATGAACATAGTAGGAACCAATACATTTAAATTAAGTAACAGTGAAACTTGCTGCTGTTATTCATTCAGCCTACAGGTCTGGCATGGCACTGTAACTTTTGAATTTTACTCTGAAGACCTGGCAGTCATTAAATCTGACCACCCTAGACACAGCTGCTCATTCAGCTGGCACTCTGCTGCCAACTGCCCTCAGTTACAGTCAGGTTAAAACCAGAGGGAGACTTTCTAAGGTCAAAGTCCAAGACAGCAGAATAATTGGGCCCTAGAGTTCTGGGTCTTATTTTTTCCTGGGCAGCAAAATGTTGAAGATGAAATTTTCCATGTCTTCCTTTGAACATTTTTGAGCAAATACTGTGGAATCCCACGGGCTCTTTCCCAAAGTTAAAGGCAGTAGAGAAGTTATCCTCTTTTGAATTTTTTTTGTTGTTAGCTCCTTAAGTTAGCGCTCTTGTCATACTCCCTGGTGATGGATGAGGGAAAGATAGAGATGAAAATAATTCTCACTCGAAGACTAAAGAAAAAGCTCACGGCACTCAGAGGAGAATGGAGTTCATCTGTGAAAGGTACACAGAGGGTACTGGTGGCCGAGTGATGTGCGCAGTGTGACAGGACAGTGTTGCAGGAAGTGGGGGCTCCATAGTCTCTTCCGCGCTCTGGTACCTAACTGCAAAGGTGTAAGAAAAGAAGCATTTAAGCTGAAAGTGGTCTCTTCTTCCCAGCTGTGCCATAAGCTCCTTATTATGCTGAATTTCTTCTCCATGTAGTGCCAACGCTCACTTAAGGGCTGATCTCAGTGACGATGTGCTGGATGGGCAGGCGCAGCCTGCTCACTGATGAGGCTGGGAAACTGGGCTTTGGAGCCATGTTCTGGCCACATGGGCTCCCACAGCCCTCAGCTGCCCTATTACCAGCTGCACGGCCTCGGACAAGGGGTAGGAGCGGTTGGGGAATGTGTGCATGACGCTTCACGTAGCACGGAATAGGTAGGCTCTGCATCATTGTTATTTGCTCTTTTTTAAAAACCACTTTATTTACTGTGAATCTTCGCAATGCCTCTGAAGAGAGAAGTTATCAAAAAAAAAAAAAAAGTAGAAGAAAGATTCTAGAATTAAGAGCTTCACTGCTTTTTAAGTTGTTAGGCTTGGACAGTAGCACTTAGTGGTAAAAGTTCCGGCTCTGGAGTCAGCGTGAGTCCATTTACCAACCCTAGCACTCCCTGGCTTTGTGACTGGGGGCAAGTCACTTAATCTCTCTAGGCCTTCACTTCCTCCGTTGAAAGTTGGGTTAATAACAGTAACTATCTAACTGGCTGTGCAAAAATTATATAAGGCTACCAATGTAAAGTGCTTGACACAGTGCCTGGGATATAATAAATGCTTGATAAATTTTAGCTAGTCGTTAACCTCCCATACTGTGTCTTTCTTTTTCTCCTTTCTGAAATGTCTTCCTCTTTGCTTCCCACTTGAGTATATATCTCAGACATAGGTAAGAGGAAGAGTGTCATTTTTGTCAGTAGTGAATTGGAAGATCTTAAAACACTTTTTTTTTTTTTAAAGAAAAAATTACCTTCTACATGGGACACAGGATTAAAACACTTCTTAAGGCGTTGGTTTCCTCATCTATGAAATGTGGGCATCAGGCCAGGCGATTTCAGAAGTTCTTTGTATCTCTTAGTTTTCAATGAGTTTAAGGTTTTATATGAACTCTCCAAGATTATAGCCCAGCATTCTTGTCATGAGATAGGTCTGACTCTCCACACTTCTTCTCCCTTCCTTAGCTGATTCCCATCTAGGAACAGCTGTATGAAACTAGCAATGTGGTTGTCTGTGAATTCTTGTCTTTTAAGAAAAAACCTTTGTAAAATTTGACATATATAGAAGATACATATGTAACTTAAAAGTGATGAAGCGGAGTGATAAAAACTAGTATTTTGGCAAGTGTATTTTTATGTATCCTTTTCTGAAGGTGATAATGGCTAACATCTAATGAACGTCTACAGTGTTACAGAAACTGTTCTGTGTGCTGATTCATTTACTTGTTATTAATAATTAGCTTGTTCTTACAATTACTTAATGAGATAAACACTAATATTATCCCCATTTTACATATGAGGAAACTGAGACTCAGAAAATTAAGCAATTTGCCTAAAGTCATACAGCTAGTAATGGGAACAGAGCTGGGATTCACACCCTGGGCCGTCTGTCTCTGGAGCTTACTTCCAGCCCCTTCCCTGTTGAGCACACAGCCTTTGGTATCATAAGGCCTGGTGTGGTATTCTTCAGTTGCCAGAGCCCTTTAATTTTTACATTAGATGGGTATCTTTGAATTTGATATTTGGTACTTTGCTAATGTGTGATCCAGATTTATTTTCTGTTGAAGAACAGCATATTATGGTAATCAAGTTAATGAAAACTTAGAAATCATTCATGTTTTTAGGTCAGAGAAAAATGCCTGTCAGTAGCAGTGACAAAGCCAAGGGTTTTTTTCACACCTTAGAGGTTGGATTTGAAAGCGTTAAAGTGGTGATTGCTTGTTGAGACTCTTGACTGCAGGACAGGAGAGTTGGCATTAAGAATAATGCAGTCACAGTCCCTAGTCACTCATTAGATGATTGTTTTGCTCAGGAGATTTTGCAGTTTGGTCTGTATGGAGTGATCTTGGATGAACTACTGGATCAGAACAGCATGGCCTGGAAAGGCACCTAAATCTCTCAAAGCCTCCTTCTGTTATAATAGCCTTGAAAAATCGCTTGTTCTATGAATTAGTCAGAAGATAAGAGGACATAAGCAATTTGTTATGCTGAACATTTGATGTTTCACCTCGTATTTTATAGAATGCCTCAAAAGAAGAGTTTCATTAGAAATTAAGAGAATCTGGAAAAAGAAATTAGTTGAGTAGACTGGTTATGATAGGCTCATCAAGAATCAGATGCTAGCTACCAGTTTTGAGATTTGGAAAAAAACCTTTCTAGTGGTCCTTAATCTTCTCTGTGTCTCTGCCTCCTTGAGAATCTGTGAGGTGGTGGTCGTGGTCATCATCACAACGGTGGCTGAGAGCTAATTAATCTGTTCAGGACTTTCTATGTCTCTGGCATATACTGCCAGTGCTTTCTGCGTGTTAACTCATTTAGTCTTCCAGCAGCCCAATGAGAGAAGTACTGTCGTTACCCCTATTTTGCAGATAAGGAAAGTGAACCCCATATAGGTTAGATAATTTGCCCAAGATTACATGGTTTGTGAAAGAACATTGAAGATTCACACCCAGGTAGTCTGGCCCCAGTCTCAGCCTTTAACCACTAAGATACACTGCTGCTCGTGCAGGCTGTGGGCCCTCTCCTCCAGAAGGTGTGGAGTTGGACAACACCGCATGTACAGTAATTTAAAGAGCATCTGGACTCTTTCTCCCATACCCAGTCTGTGGACTCGGGTTTGAATGCCACCCTAGAACTTCTGTAAATTCCCTTTGGGTAGATATTATGTCTTATTTAACTGTGCTTGGTACATAGGAGCTAAATAAATGTTTAATGATTGATGGAATATTGGAAATGACACTAGCGTCCGAGCCAGACCTAGGTTTCTATTCTTTAATTTCCTGGTTATAAAAATAAAGCCTATTTATTACAGAAAGTTTTGAAAAGTATGAAGAAAATAAGTCCCCCATAGTGATACCACTTAAGGATAACCACTCTTAGCATTTTGGTATATTTTTTTGCATTTTTTTCTTCCCCCTCCTCTTTCCTATCTTCTGTATTTTTTAATGTAAGTGTGTATGTGCATACACACACATTTTTAAACCAAATTGGAATTACACATATATTCAGCTGCATGCTGGTGGTTTCCCTCTTAGTGTATTGAGAGCATTTCTCCACATTATTAAAAATCTTCAAGTGCTTAATTTAAAAAAAAATATTTAGCTGTAATTCACATAACATACAATTTACCATTTTAAAGTGTACAATTCCAAAATCTGTGTCACCATCACCACTTTCTAATTCCAGAACCTTTTTTTAATTACCCCCAAAAGACCCCACCCTGTATCCGTTAGCAGTCACTCCCCACTTCCTCCTCCCTGAAGCCTTTGGCAACCACTCATCTACTGTGTGTCTCTATGGATTTGCCTATTCTGGGCATTTAATATAAATGGAATCACGTACAGTAATATGTGACCTTTTGTGTCTGGCTTTTTCTACTTAGCATAATGTTTTCAGTATTCATTCATGTTGTAGCATGTATCAGTACTTAATTCCTTTTTATGGCCGAATAATATTCCATTGTATGGATATACAACATTTTGTCCATTAGTTGATGGACATTTAGGGTTTTTTTTCCATTTTTTGGCTGTTATGCCTAATGCACCAATGAACATTACAAGTTTTTGTGTGGATATGTCTTTTCCCATCTCTTAGATTTATACCTAGGAGTGGAATTGCTAGATGATATGGGATCTCTCTCTCTGTTAACTTTTTGAAGAATTGCCAGACTGTTTTCTACAGTGGCTGTACCATTTTACATTCCCACCAGCAATTCTATGAGAATTTCAATTTCTCCATATCCTCAGCAACACTTGTATTTTCTATTTTTATTTGTTTATTGTAGCCATCCTAGTGTATGTGAAATGGTATCTCATTATGGGTTTGATCCACATTTCCCTAATAATTAATATCTTTTCATGTGCTTATTGGCCATTTTGTCTATTTTTGGAGAGATGTCTGTTCAACTCTTTGCCCATTTTTCAGTTGGCTTATTTGTCCTTTTATTGTTGAATTTTAAGAGTTCAGGATACTATATTCTGGTATACGATGTGGAAACTAGACTCTTGTCAGATACATGATTTGAAAATATTTGTTCCCATTTGTGGATTGTCTTTTTACTTTTATGATAGTGCCCTTTGATATACAAATGTTTTATAATTTGTTGAAATACAGTTTATCTGTTTTTCTTTGGTTACTTGTTCTTTTGATATTATATAGAGCCTAATTTTAATAGTTGCATAATATTGTATAATATGGCTGAATACCATATTTACTTAAAATCCTCATACACTTAAGTTTTCAGGGTTTTTTTTTTTTTTTACCATTAATGCTATTGCTGTGAATATAGTGTACATAAATATTTCATTGCATCTTTAATTTGTATCTGTATTGACAGATTCCTAGAAGTATGTCTAAAGGGCATAAACATTGGAAAATTTTCTCCCCTCTACTATCATGGATTTCTCATTCTTTTTTGTCTATAATTATACAACTGGTATATAAACTAATTCTGGTAAAACTTTCCAATGGTACAAATAAAGCATACCCCTCCCCACCCCCTCAAATTCTCATGTCTCTCTCCAAGGACAATTTTACAGCTTTAGATGAGCTGTAGATTACTTCTAGATTATTTACCAGGTTACTTCCCTGAAAGGTTTTACCGGTTTATATTTCCATCAGCACTGTGTGGGTACCTATCTCATTGCTCCCTTTCCTATGTTTATTAGTGCAAGTGGTATTTTTGTAATAATAATGGCTAACACTTACTGACCATTTACTGTTGACAGTCACTTTGCTAAAGAAATTCAGATGCATTATCTCATTTTGTCTTCACACCAAAACTGTAAAGACCTTAGGACTCACAGGAATTAAAGCGACATGCCCAAGGTCACTGAGTATGTGTTCAAGTTAGTCTGCCACATTGGAGTCCCTGATCTGAAACTACTGCTTCCCAGTAAATTTTATCACTGGAAAACTTCCAATTTGATGCTTTAATTTGCATTCTCTAATTATTCATGAGGGTGAATTTTTAATCAGTTTATTGGCTTTTTATTTCTGTTGCGAATTACGTTTTTTTCTTTCTAAAATTTTTAAAAATTTTAAATGTTAGTTTTTTCTTACTGACTTGTATAATCTTTCTATTCTAATAATACTGACTACTTATTTTTTCAGTTCTTATATGACATAACGTATTCACAGGTTTATCATTTATCTTTTAGTTTTGTTGATGGTGTGTTTTTTTTAAAGCTTACATTTTTATGTAGTCAAACCTATTGCTCACTTGTGAATTTTTTCTGTTTCCTTTATGTGTATGCAGAAAGGCCTTCTCCATCCTGACCCCAATTAAGTTTTCATTAATATATTACTTTTTTTTTTTTAAGAGTCAGAGTCTTACTATGTTGCCCAGGCTGGAGTGCAGTGGCTATTCATATCATGAAGTAGTGCGATCATACCACACTATAGCCTCGTGGCCTCAACTCCTGGCCTCAAGCGATCCTCCTGCCTCAGTCTCCTTAGGACCTGGGACTACAGGCACACTCTGCTGCACTTGGCTTTTACTGTTTAAATATCTTAGTCACTTTACTTTTTTTGTTGTTGTTGAGTCACAAATTCGCCTTACAGTTCTAATGGCAGTGGTTTGGGAAATTTGCAATCATGTATATTCTGCAACACTTTGGGGCAGTTTTATGGCTTGATAGTTATTTTCTCATTGAAAGAGCTGTCAGTGGCTGATATTTTAATCAGCATTCAACCCCCCCCCTTCCCGGGTAAATAGGCTGTGTAACATACCTAGTGCTTCACCAGTTTGTGAGATACAGAGAAGCCTGGAAGCCCTCCCCCACTGAGGGCCCCGCTGTGTGTACTTAAGAGTTTGGTATTTTGGTTCAAGTAATGGCTTGAAAGCTCAGAAACCTGGGTCTTGGTTCTGGCCTTGCTATTTAGGTCACTTAATTTCTATCAATTTTTTATCTGTGAAATGATAGGGCTGATTTACGTAGTCTCTAAGGAGTCTCTAATTGCATAATTTTGATTTTTATTATCCTTCTGATAAGGAATCATTTCATGTATGTTTGGTATTGATACATTTTTTTAAGTTTTAATTGGTGATGAGTGACCTGAAGGAAGTCAGAGCAACAAGTGGAAGAAGTGTGGGAGAAAGGAGTTTGTGGGGTACAGAGGAGAGGGAATGAGGATTGAGTCGGCTGCAGCCAGAGGATGGTCAGTGACCCGGAAGGAAGCTGGAAGGGGGCTAAGTTTGAAGAGACTTGGGAACTTCATTGGGCTTAGGCTCCTTGAGGGAGTAGCAGTTCTGATCTGCTGTAGATACGGGTCCAGACCACCGAAAGAAAAGCTTATGGCCAGGGCCAACAGGAGGGTGCTCCTTGCATTCTGAGAGAGAGGGACTGCAAAATCAGCACATGATCAGTGCTATTAGATACCCGCAAAAGGTTACCTTAAAGATAAAACAGAGGTCAACAATGCAGCTATATCCAAAGAGTCCAGAACTGAGTGATGGAAGGAATAAGGCAGAATGTCAGTTGGCAGTGCCCATGCAGTGTATTGACCCTCAGGCCCTCCCTGTACAGTTTGGGGGCCAGGCATTTCCTTTCATGGCAGACAGATGCACCAGGCTTCCACTAAATGTTGCTTGCATACAGCTAACTCCCTTCGCTCTCTTCTGTGACTCCTAAGAAGCTTTCTGATGATATTTGATCTTGGCACCTGGATTTTTTCCACAGGTAACTACAAAGAATAGGCATAGTTCACCTTGTGAATTAATGAATTGACTTTCTGATTTATATTTTTTCCGAGTTTAGATAGTGTGATCCAACCTCCCCAAGTGCAATTAACTATGAGACTTTGACAGGATAGGGTTTCTGTATCTGCAAGGTTGACAACGAAACTAGACCTTTTGGTAAATTAAGTTCAAGCCATCTTGGGAAGTCTCTTGGCAGCCAGCCAGCCAGCACGTTGGCCTGTTCCAGCGGTGCCCTTGCCCAGACACTCATCTCCATCCATCTTTTAGCAGAGACCAGCAGAAGAAACAAGGGGCCCCAAATGTAGGTACTCCTGGCAGGCCGCCCCGCAGCACACCTGTCTCTGTCTGCGAGAGGACTGGGGAATGACAGCAGTGAGCCCAGACACCCTGTCAGCCAGAGAGACGAAGGTGGTAGTTGAGAACAGAGAGTGAGCAAGGCACATCTGCATTTGAGCTCTGCTCAGACTTATTAGCTGTGTGGCCTTGAGTAGGTTATATAACCTTGCTGGACATTCGTTTTCTCATCTATAAAACAGGGATAATAATGGTGTCTACCTCACAGGGACGTTAGGGGAATTAAACGAGAAAGTGTATGGGAAGTGCTTTGCACAGCGCCAGGCATTATTACCGCCACAGAGCAGTGACGACCTTGCCAAAGGCATTCCAGAGATTCAAGGACATGAAAAGGAGCAGAGACCAGTGGATTGGGCAGAAAAGATGTTTCAGTCGCATCCTCTTCACCTTATTGAAGAGGGAGGGATTCCCACCTGGGCTTACGGGATGACTGAACCCATGGCTGACAGTGGGCATGTGAGCTCCGCAGCAGTTTATTGGTCACATGTACTCACAGCCTGGTAGGGGAGGATACCACACATCACACAGGCCCTCATGGGGGTTGCACTTGGGAGCAGAGCAAACAACCAGGCGGTGCTGTGGGAGACCCTTTGTATTGGTAACATCAAGAGGGTGAGGCACCCCTGGCTCCTGCCAGAGGATGTGACTGGCTTATTTGAATAATTTTGGGGGCTGGCTGGGAACCAAAACCCACTTCCCAAAGAGAAGCAGGAATTGCACCTGGTCCCTATCATAAGGAGAATTGTTTGGCCAGGGGACCTTATCCACTTCTCCGCCGGAGCAGAGCGGGGAGAGGTACTCACGGTTAGGCCATTTGAGGCCCTCCCGATTTTACCAAATGTCAAGACAGCATACAATATTGAGCTTTAATTTTAGACTTTACAACACAAAAAGAGAATACTAGCCTCGAAGTGCTATTTAATACCACTTTCAGGGGATCTGAGTAGGAGGCTATGGGAAAACAGGTAGAGTTGTCTGATTCTGTGTGGGAAGACAGATGCCACAGCGGCTAGAAAGGAAATGTCACAGTAGGTCATGAGCCAGTATCTCTTCACTGAATTCAGTTCAGCAAACATTTATTGATTGGCTGTATCATCTGGGTCCTTCCAAGCCTTCACTAGGTCCTGTTGCCACTTCACTCTAGATCAGGAACAATTTGACCTGGGACAAGGGCCTGCTTGCTGGGTCTAGTTACTCGGGTAGCAGCCAGGGAAGCTAGGCTGGCCCTGGAAGAACAGGTTGCTGGACTGCATTCCACAGGAGTTTGGGTTGGTACCAGGAGGCCACAGAGCTATTTGCCTAAAGCCTGGTTTTAGAATTCTCTATATTATGTAGATTTATTCCCAGAGCTACTCTAGAGTTTTTTTTTTTCTTTCCGGAGCCAAGGGCAGGTACAAAAAGGAGAGATTTGAGGATGACTTGTGACTTTTTACAAGTTGCTTAAAACATATTTGATAATAATTAGATGTGAAAAAATATGATTTGAGAATAGGCAATGTCATATAGTACTTTGCTATTCAGAGACTGTTCCTTGAACCAACAGCATCTGTGTTACCTGGAGCTTATTAAAAATGCAGAATCTCGGGCCCCCCCAGAACTTCTGAATCATAATCTTTGCACTGACAAGATCTCCAGGTGATTGTTATGCACATTAAAGTTTGAAAGGCCAGGCATGGTGGTGGCTCACACCTGTAATCCCAGCACTTTGGGGGAGGCTGAGGCAGGAGGATTGCTTGAGCCCAGTTCAAGACCAGCCTGAGCAATATAGTGAGACCCCTGTCTCTACAGAAAAAAAAAAATTAAAGTTTGAGAAGCTGTTCTGGTAGGTAAAAGGGCATGAGCTTCTTAGGGTCAGACAGACCAGATGAAAATTTCATTTCGTCTACTGAGTTGCTGTGTGTCTCTGAGCCTGTTACTTAACCTGTCCACTATCAGGGGATTTATTTAGAAATTGGGTTTAACTATCTTGCTGGGTCGTTATTATTAAAGGAGGCAATATGTAAAAAGTACAAACAAACATAATAAAGTTCTTAAATATCAGAAGCTATTAGTGGATATTTGATAAATAATATCCTAGTATAATTTGGTAGAATATGAAAAAAAAAGAGCAGGATATCACTAGGGCTAACTTTGTCATGAGGTATGGATTGGTAATTGAGAAAAATATGGTCTCCTGAGCAGACGGGGCAGTGGGTATGATTGGCTCACGGACCAGTTATCTCAGGGTGAGACTGTAGGTGCTCGTGTTCAGTAACCAAAAGTTGACAGCTATGCTTCTTAATGGCGGAGCTTTTGGAAGGGAGAGTTAGCTGCAAAAGTAGCAGCTAAGTCTGACCATCCAAGGAGGCCTTTGTGTTACAGAGGAAAGAACCTTGTCTTAGGAATGGAGACCTGGGCTCAGTACAGACTCTGCCCTTTATTAACTCTGTGGCCCTTAACAAGGCAGTTAATATCTCTGAGCCTTAGTCTTCATCTGTAAAACAAGGGTAAGTGGGATTATGAGCTGTAAATCCCAATACATGAGCAAAGTATTACTTTCTCAGCATCATCCCTTCTTGGTTCCTATGACAGAGTCCACTAGACAGCCTCTCGAGTCCCCAGAGGTGAATTTTATGCCTGCTTCAGCCCCTTTAGAATCTTCTCTACTGGAGTTCTTCAGAGCTGTTTTGCTGCCTGGATTTCCTAGTGACCAGGATGTACTTGAGGAAAACAGACAGGCCATTTGGCTATTGCTCCAAATCTCAGGGATTGGAACTGATATAGATGAGCATTTGGGGAGGAATAATGATAGTGATGATAACATTAGAAACAATGATGACAATATGTATGAAATCTGTCATATGGAACGTCAAATACAATAATCTGCCTCAGGCCTTCAGTATAAAAGAAGAGACGAAATGACAGCTGCTTTTGAACTTGAGAAATCTGGGCCCACTAAAAGCTACAGTCACCCCTTTCTAACCTCACCAGTCCTCCTTGCATTCTCAGAAATAATTGCTAGGGTTTCTCTTTTAACTTAACTGATTCCTTAGATACCTTACATTTTAAATCATCTTTTTGTGTATAGCAAATCCTCCATTTCTTATCTCTGAATGTGCGATCTTTGCTCTAATTGTATTGAGAGTGCCTGTTATTTCACCTGACTCGAGTTGTTTGTGAGACACTGTGTAGCCATGGGGTTAAAGCAGAGTAGGATCAGAGAGCATCTCAGCCTCTCAGGACCTCAGTTTCCTCCTTAAAAGGGAGGGAGATTGGACTGAGGTCATTTGGTCATGTGACAAGAGTACGTGATAGACAAAGTAATGAACTCCTCTTCAGTGAAAGCAATGAATAGGTCTCTTCAAGGTCCCTTCCGGCTCTATGGTTCTAGCGGAGCCCAGGCATCAAGATAGAAGTCAAGATTTTATTCAGGAGCTAGGGATTATCAATAGCAACAATAAAACAATACTTAAAGCAGGTAAGATTGCATCAAGCCAGGCCAAAAGAAAGACGTCTTAGATCATGGGGTAGGTGTGTCCTAAGGAGAGTGCAGAATTGTTAGGGGAACCAGAATCAAGGACCTTAGTCAAGAATTAGAATGGCTTTTCTGTCTTTGATATTGAAATACAGAAATCCTCAGGCAGAGCGTCCAGCTTTTGCTCCCTGAACCTCCAGTTTATTGGTAGACAATGTAAGCGTAGGAAGCCTGTTACTCATTCCTGGTGCCGATCTCCTTCCCTTGTTAGTCCATCCCACCTGTCACCGGTGGTGCTCTGCTTTGATTGTGCTGTTCCTACTTCAGAAACTCCTTTATCAAACAGCAGGTGTAAGTTCCTCTGCTCATTATCTGGCCTCGTGCTCCACACTTCCTCTTACATGGATGTTTTTGGAGACCCACTGTAGCCAGCCCATGTTAATCATGATAGTGGTGACAACTGCTTATTGGTGCCTTTCCAAAGCCAGCTGCAGTGCCTTTATTTCCAGCATGCGTGCCAAGTGTGCCTCTTCAGGGCCTAGGTTGGTGTTTCTCCCTCTGTTGTTCTTCACCTTTTCAGCCTTGTCTGTTGAAATTAAACCTAACTTGCATAACTGACGCCAGCCCTTTCCCTTTCTTGCTACTCACTGGGATCAGTCTTTTTTTTTTTCTCTTCTTTCCTCCACTTCCTTTCCCTCTTCTTGTCTCTTGTGCATTGAGTCCTTTTAAGAGTTCTGTTTTTGATCATTCCAGGGTTGCGGCAGCTTTATTACTTGTGGACAAAAATCTTGTTTTATATTTCACTTGTCTTCCACACAGGACCTAGCAATGTGCTGAGTAAATGGTGGGCAATTGTCCCATAAATTGTTGTTGGTCGACGTGTGCATTGCTGGCTGAAGACTTATGGGAAAATAAATTCAGTAAATCAGGGAAGAGCAGGTCCAGTTCTCTGAGGCACAAAAAACAGGAGTATATATACTCCAGGAGTGGCAGCCAAGGGCCTTTGCATGAGGGCCTTGCTAGGGAACTGGCCGGCAATTGTGGATTTTAGAACATCTACTTTAATGAAGCAATGAATATTGAAACTGTAAATCGTTAGTATTATTTTCTTCCCTGATCATTAAAGGGGTTCCACGTTTCTTACAAACTATAACTTAGTTCTCACTTTTCCTTTTTCTGGTTTTTCTCCTGTGTGTGACTATTGTTTCTTTGTAACTTACAGAATCCTCAAACTTTCAAATCCTTTTTGGAAGTAGAGTAAAAATTTAAATAAATAAATATTCTTTGTGCTCCTTTTAGAAAGCTGGCCTAGTTTCTACTTTGTGTTGAATTCCCATTTGTGTTTTGGGTCATTATGCAGTACTTGGTTCAGCCAATTAAGTTTCCTCTAAGTATCTTTATTCTATATCAGTATAGTCTTTTCTTGAGGCTTTAATATTGTTCCTTTGAGGAACATCCATGTTTCTGGTGTTCTTCTGTTGCTTAAACGTTCTTCCCATGGGACCTTTGACGATTTTCTGAGCCTAGCAATTTCAGTAAGTGCTTAATAACATAATTTAGGTTCCCTCTATACATGAGTCTACAGGACTCAGAGATTCCAACATACAGTGTTCCACTATCGTTTCTTACCTATGAAAAGCACAGTTTCACCGCGTTGTATCTAGTGCTACATTCCGTCTCCTCCATTTAACTTCCTTGCGAAGTGAATTAGGCAGAAACCCAGTAAAATGTATGTTAGAGGCTTTTACATTTCAGTTGTGGGATCAGCAAAGTATAGTTTAACCTCTATCGTGTATTTCAGTAGTCCCCAAATCACTAGTCTCCCCCATGATTATATATATTTATTTAATAACAGAATTCTCTACCTGAAAGTAGTCTATGAAGATTATATAGTTAATTGTTGATTTACAGATAGATATTGAAGCTATCAAGTCAGATGGCTAATTTCAAAACTGTTTCATGGGATGATTTCACAGCCTCTCTTGGTAAACAATAACAAGAGCTAACGCAAGTAGTGCTACTACATGCCATGCACTGTTGTAAGTGTAAATATACCCACACACTAATAAGCAACATATAGCTGACTTTTAAGAAATCCAATTGGAGGATCTCTGTCTTTTAACAAGAAAGATTAATGTTTCTTGATTGTATGATGAATACATTTGGACTTATTCCTGCCATCTTAATTTGTTTTCTATTTATCAAACTTTTCTTGCCTTCCTTTTTTTCTTTTCCTGCTTAATACTGGATTAATCACATTTTCTTTATTCTCTTTTATACCTCTTATTTGTAAATATTTATTTAGCTTCTATTCCCTTGTATACTTACATGTTAACAAACATACTTCACGTAACAAAGGCTAAAGTTAATTGGTATTTTTGTTGTCCTATTGACTCTTAGAACATCCTAACTCTAGTCTCCTCTCATTTCCATGTTGTTGATTTTTTATTTCAGAGAGGCAGTGGATTCCAGTGTTTAAGACTACAAACCTCAGTACCAGACTGCCTGATTTTTGAACCCCACCCTGTCATACATTAGCTGTGTGGCCTTGGGTAAGTTGTATAACCTTTATGTGCCACGGTTTTCTTATCCATACAATGGAGGTGATGAGTACCCACTTCATAGCATTGTTGAAAGGATTAAATGAGTTAATATATGAAAACCATTTAGAACGATGCCTGGCACATGGTAAGCATTCAACATGTGGTCACTGCTGTGATCGTCATTATTCTACCTTGTTTTTAGCCTTCCCTTTCCCCATCTGTTTTGAAATAGTTGGTGCATTTTAGATATACCAACATAATTAGTAATTTTTTATTGAGAAAGAATTAATGTACATTACAATGATCTTAAGTGTTGATTTGAAGAGTTTCAACAAATATCTACTTGTAACCACCTCCCCAAATAAGATGCAGAACATTTCTATTCTCCCAGAAAGTTCCCTTCCCACACCACCCCCAATACCTCTGCACAACCACTACCTGATTTTTATTGCAGATTAGTTTTGCCTTTACTTCTGTTTCCTATAAATTGGTTCATATAGTATATATTCTTTTGCGTCTGGCTTCTTTGACAAAACATAATATTTTTAAGATTCATCTGTGTTGTTGCATGTGTAGTAATTATGAGAAATTGCCAAATAGTTCCTCAAGTAGTTTTCCCATTTTACGCTTCCAACAACAATGTATAAGAGTTCTAGTTGCTCAACATTCTCACCACCTGATTTTTATTAGTCTTCCTGTTCTTAATGGTTTTATAGATGTGATGTTTAGCAATTTCTTTGCTTACTGCGTGTTATTTTTTTTTCTTACATACTCTCCCTTCTTTCTGGTTCTATTTCTTTCTTACAGTAATTCTTTCAGTGACAGTCTGTGAGTCTCTTAGTTTGAAATTCAGTCTCAATTGTAGTTTATCATTATAAAGATACATAATTGGTATTTCCCTTAATATTTGAAAACTGTTACTCCATATTCTTCTGACATGTGTTGTTATTAATGAGAAGTTTGTATCAGTCTAATAATTGTCATGCTCTTGTAAGTAATATCTTTTTCTTTGGTTTACTTAAATTTTTCTTTCTCTGTTGGTATTTTGAGACTCATGGGACTCATGTCTGTTTTTAATTCTAGAAAATTTTCAGAAATTGTGTTTTCAGATTGCTTCTCCCACACATTCACCATTGTCTCCATCTGAAATGCTGAGTAGATGTATGTTCAACCTTCTCATTCTGTCATACATGTCCATTAACCTCTCTTTCATATTTTCTCTCTTTTTAACTCTCTGCTACCTTCTGAGCAATTTTCTCAAACTTCTCATCCTAATCACTGATTTTCTCTTTAGCTATGTCTAATCTATTTAATTTATCAATGGATGAACTTCAGTGACTTAATTTTTTAGTCCTAGAAGTTCTTTTGGTCCTTTATCACTTCTTCCTATTCTTTTTTTCATACTGTCTTTCTGGTTCATTATGGCATTCTTTCATTTTGCTTGTTTATTAAAATGAAGCACAATTTCAGCATTTTTACAGTATTCTGTAATTTTTATAGTTTTCAGTTCTTCAAGATGCTGTTTCTTCTGTGTCTAATGACTTTCCATCATGGTGAAGTTACATGACTCCTTTCCTCATGTGACTTTTTATTTTTATTTTTTGCCTTTTGGTGGGGGACGGGGTAGGGACCCTCTTCTTCTGTGACACTTCAGCATTTATCTGTCAGGTAGAGCCCTTCTTGTTTTGTGTTTCTCCCTCGTCTCCAACTCCTGTTCCTATTCTCCTATCCCCCCTTTAGGCATCCACTCTAATGTACTTGATAAAATGTCTTTGACTGTATATGTAGCCTTATCTAATATATAGTATTATTTTGATCGTGTGTTTGTAACTATAAAAGGTATTATACTCTAGAGTTCATCCTGTTTATTTTTTCACTTAGTACTGAGTGTTTATGATCTATTCATGTTTCTGTCTGAATAGCTAGTTGTTTCTCCTGTCTAATAAAGCACTCTATTCCCTAGTGTACATCTGTCTGTACATTTACTTACATAGTCTTTTAGTGATGGGCATCTAAATTACCTCTCATTTCCCTAGCACTGCAGACAATGATGACCCAGTGATCTTTCTGGCCATATTTCCTTATGGACCTGCATGAGAATTTTTCTAGGATATGTATACAGGAGGATGATCTCTGGGTCATGAGGCATATATGCACAACTTACCTCACTAAATATTATCAAATTGCTTTTGTAGAACAGCTGTATCAGTTTATCAACCCACCAGTGATGCCCTGGATTCAAATCTAGGTTCTACCATATGTTATTGTGAGACCTTGGAGAAATTACTCAACCTTTCTGGGCCTTAGTCTCCCTGTTAGTAAAAGGGGATAATAACAGTATCTGCCTCATCATGTTGTGTTAAGAAGATAAAATCAGTTAGTATCTGTAAAGCATATAAAGCATTTCTTGGCTATAATAGACATCAAATAAATGTTAGCCACTATTATTATCATAGCATCTACTATTACTACTTGTTAGCCAATTTGCCAATTTGTTTTTTTCCCCCTTGGATTTTAGTTTTTTTCCTAAGATTTATAGGAAAAGAATGTATAATTTCTTATATATTGTAGATATTAATTCCTTGTTGCCTTTAAACTTTGCAAATATTATCTTCCATTTCTGTCCTTTGTCTGTTAATCTGTCTATAGAGTTCTTTGACAAAAGTTTTTAATGCCTATGTAGTCAAATTTATTCTCTTTTTTCAACTTTTGGAGCATTGTTGAAGAAGTCTTTGCCTACCCTTGCTTCAAAGGTCCCCTCTGACATTTTCTACTGTTAGCTTTTATAGATTTACTTTTTAAGTCTTCCACATATGGTTTGTAATAATGAGCCTCTTTTCTATATTTTTCTTTTTTTCCTGCGTGAATCCCTGTGCTTTGGGTTATGGAAGTAGTTTTGTTTTTTCTGCTATATGCCAGAAAACAGTTTTTAGGTTAATTTCTCAGCTCAAGTTCCTATATGATACAGTGTAAATTTGGAACCCACACCTCTGTATGGCATAGCCTACATTTTAGATTTCTTACGGTGCCTTTTCTCTTATTCAAGGCCTAGATAATTAGCAACGTTTATCACCATTTCCCTGAGCCAGAGAACGGAGATTTTTTGGACTGCGTATCAAGGAGGGATAGGTGTTCGAGGCTCTGGGCTTTATGCAAGGGTCTCAATTCTAGCTCCCCCACCTCTTTCTACCTGCCTGAAGCTACATTTGCAGTCTTTATGTGAGCATTAATGCTTCCTCCTCCAAGCCCAGGGATTGTACAGGAGTTTGAAACCCCTCTGGGCCACCGTGGTCTCAACTCCCAGTGACTGTTCTAGCTTTGATTTTGATGTCTCTTTCATTTCAGATACCTGGGGATTTCCTCTTTTTTTCTTTTTTTCCCCCTCCCCTAAAGCTTGACTATGTATTTGAAAAGCATTTTTATTAATGTTTTATCCTCATTTCTGTGTGTTTGTAGTGGGAGAAAAGACCCATTTACATCAGCTCAGAGTGCCACTTTGCCACAAGTCTATTCTTTACTTCCTAGTAATCTCAGCAATTTTTTTTTTTTTTTCAGAGACAGAGTCTTGCTCTGTTGCCTTGGCTAGGGCGCCGTGGCATCATCGTAGCTCACTGCTACCTCCTCAAACTCCTGAGCTCACAATCCTCTTGCCTCAGCCTCCCAAGTAGCTGGGACTAGGCGCGTGCCACTATACCTGGCTAATTTTTCTATTTTTTGTAGAGATGGGGTCTCACTCTTGCTCAGGCTGGTCTCAGACTCCTAAACTCAAGCGATCCTCCCGCCTTGGCCTCCCAGAGTGCTGGGATTACAGGCATGAGCCACCACACCCAGCCTAATCTCAGTAAATTTTCAACTTTCTACGTTGCCAATTTAAATTCCTTATGTAGCCCTTGACCACCAATGATTGTTTTTGGCCTTAACAATCCCCATTCTCCTTTCATTGTTCAAGCTTATAACCATCTTTTTAGTATCTGTATATTGGTACTAATTTGGTTTGATTTTTTTTTTTAACCTTGACCAGTTGCTCATTCTTCTAAAGTAATTCTATTATTTTCTCTTCTAAAATTTTAGTTGTTAACAAAAACATTCAATAGCTCTGACCACAAAGTCCTGTAGTTAATGCTTAAAATATCTTCCTCTCCATCTTGGTGGATCTTATTTTTTAGTCTGATATGGATACCCTCCCCAGAAAAATGGCCATAAAACAAACTTTTAAGTTTTATTTCGTCTTGAAAGTATAATCCCAGTCACTTGTTTCTCATAAAAGAATGTTTAAAAAGATCTAATGTATGTGTAGGTAACTCTTTTGATTTACTGTAATCCATAAGGCTTATGAAAAAAATCACATGTTGATATAATTTGTTCTTCAAAAAAACCTCATCAGTGCCTGTTTATGCTGTCATTTACAAATTCTTGTTCTGATTTTTCCTCAAATATTAAAATGTTAATTTAAAAATTTTCAGTTATCCCTTTTTTTCTAAAGATAGCTTCTAATTTTACTTGTTTCAAATTTTATGGAATTTTTTTCCTCCTTCCATAAATACCAAGAGTTACAAATTTCAGTCCTGTTCCTGCTGCTACTATTATTACAGCAAGTCATGTAGCCCCTAGGACTGTTTCTTCATCTGTTAAAAGCATATATGCCTTTTCGTAATACAGATATTAAAATAGAACCCAAACAATATGGCTAGGTGGTCTCAAAGATCCTCTTTGAGCAAGCTGAAAAAAATTATATGAATACATGAATGATCAGCAACATTAGGTGCCGTGGTATAGATGGAATCTGAGATAGTTATAACTGAAAAATCCATATACATTTTAGAAATTTTTTATTTTATAATTAATAAACTTTAAGAGCAGTTTTAGGTATAGGCAAAATTGAGCACAAAGTACGGAGGGTTCCCATGTCTCTCCCCACCCACAGCCACACCCCTGCGCCCATTTCCCACACATGTACAACCTTCCCCACCATCCATGTCTGGTACTATGGTGATACATTTCTTACCATCAGTGAACCTATATTGACATGTCAGTATTACCCAAAGTCCATAGTGTACATTAGGGTTCATTCTTGGTGTTGTGTATTCTTTGGGTTTTGACAAATGTATAATGATACATACCCACCATCATAGATTCATGCAGAATAATCTCACTGCCCTGAAAATCCTCTGTAATTTGCTTATTTATGCCCTCCTCTCCCCTAATGCCTATCAATCACTGGTCTTTTACTATCTGCATACTTTTACCTTTTCCAAAATGTCATATTGTTGAAATCATACAGTATGTAGCACTTTCAGACTGGCTTCTTTCACTTAGTGTAGTGTGCATTTAAATTTCCTCCATGTCTTTTCATGGTTTGATAGCTCATTATGTTTTTAGCACTGAATAATATCCCATTGTCTGGATGTACCACAGTTTATCCATTATACTTACTTCTTGGTTGCTTCCAAGTTATAGCAATTGTGAATAAAGCTGCTATAAACATCATATGCAGGTTTTTGTATGTACATAAGTTCAGCTCCTTTGGGTGAATACCAAGGAGTGTGATTGCTGGATCATGCATCAAGAATATGTTTTAGTTTTGTAAGAAACTTCCAGACTGTCTTCAAAAGTGGCTATACTATTTTACATTCCCACCAGCAACGAATGAGGGTTCCTATTTATCCACATTCTCGCCAGCATTTTGTGTTGCCAGTGTTTTGTTGGATTTTGGTTATTCTAATGGGTGTGCAGTGGTATCTCCTTTTTGTTTTAATTTGCAAGTCACTAAAGACATACAATATTGAACATCTTTTCATATGCTTATTTGCCATCTGTATATCTTCTTTGGTGAGCTGCTTAGTCAGGTCTTTTGCCCATTTTTTAATTGGGTTGTTCATTTTGTTATTGTTCAGTTTTAAGAGTTCTTTCTATATTTTGGATAATAGTCCTTTATCAGATGTGTCTCACAAATATTTTCTCCTAGTCTGTGGTTTATCTTTTCATTCTCTTGACTTGCAGAGCAAAAGTTTTTAATTTTCATGAAATCCAGCTTATAAATTATTCCTTTCATCATTGTGCCTTTGGTGGTGTTATGTCTAAAAAATCATTGCCATACCCAAAGTCAAGATAACATAGGCTTTCTCCTATGTCATCTTCTAGGGGTTTATAGTTTTACATTTTACATTTAGATTCCTGATACACTTTGAGGTTTTTTTTCGTTTTTTTTTTTTTTTGTGGCAAGTATAAGGTATATTTCTAGAGATGGAGTAGCAAATGACGGTTCCATCTCTGGGACTGCTATCAGTGGTCTTATACTAATTTGATGAG
>CAUYSK010112830.1:0-16470 GCA_963575035.1 Avahi laniger | reverse complement strand
ATTAGTGCAACCTCTGTGGAAAAGAATTTGGAAATACCTCAAAGAGCTAAAAATAGAAATACCATTTGATCCAGCAATAGCACTATTAGGCATCTACCCAAAAGAGCACAAAACATTCTATGATAAAGACATCTGCACCCGAATGTTTATGGTAGCACAATTCACTATTGCAAGGATGTGGAAACAACCCAAGTGCCCGCCAATTCATGAGTGGATTATTAAAATTTGGTATATGTATACAATGGAATATTACTCAATTATAAGAAATGACAGTGATCTAGCACCTCTTAAACTTCCCTGGATTAAACTTAAGCCCATTATCCAAAGTGAGGTACCACAAGATCCAAAAAATGGGCTCCTCTTGTACCTGCCATCAAATTGGTACTAACTGATCAACACTAGGGTGCTCACGTGGCAGTAATACTCTCCAGGAATTAGGGGGATGGGGGGCGGTAAACCACAACTAAAGGACAAGGGGGGCATTGTAGGGGGGAAGGGCATGCCTCTAACCCTCGCCTGGGTGAGGCAAAGACATAAAGTGTAACCATAATGTTTGTACCCTCATGATACCCTGAAATACAAAAAAAACCCAAAGAAACAAAAATAGAAAAATTAACTGGGCATGGTGGCACAGTGCCTGTAGTCCCAGCTACTCTGGAAGCTAAAGCAGGGGAATCACTTGAGCTGAGGAGTTTGAAGATGCAGTGAGCTATGATGACACCACTGCACTCAAGCCCAGGTAATAGAGTAAAAATAATTTTTATGACTTTTGGTTGTTCACTGGGGAGAGGTTTCACAGAATTCTTCAGCTCTCTGTTCCAGAAATCATTTCTCCAACATAATCCATTCCAAATTCACTCTTCTGCCCAAAACTCTGCAGTGTATTTCCATCTTAGCGACTTTCCTGTTCTTTAGACATGCCAAATGTGGTCTTGCTTCACTAAGAATACTTCTGCCTGGCCTTTTGCCCTTGATGTTTTGTCTCACAAGAATGTTTTTCTGAGATCCTCTGCTGTACCTTGTCCCTTCTTAGCAATACTATCCCAGACAGCCTATGTAAAAAATAATTTACTTATCATATATTTTGTGTTTTATTTCTATGTTATCTATCTCCACATACTAGAGAATGTAAGCTTCATGGTATTAGGGACTTTTTTCTCATCATAGGGCACATATTGGGAATTTGCAGATTACTATATACTTTTCTTCTGAATATCCATTATTTTTTTTTTATTTTGGCAATTGGCTGACCACTAGAAATTCTATCAACAATTTCTCTTGTGGCTGTGTTCCTCTGACTACATTTTTTGTTGCATTTGAAAGTGAGCAGAAGTAATGAGTACAACTTCTTCACATGTTTAAGTGGTTATTGTGCCCCCTATGTTTTCATGTCTTCTTTTTTCCATGAGGTAAAATGCATTCATCCTGTGGATTACTGACAGCGCTTTTGGGTATGGTGAAGCAAAATCGAATGCCTTTATGCAGCAGAACTATCTCACCAGCCTAGGCTAGTTCTAATGACAGAGAAATAAAGTTCTGTCATATTTAAATAATTATAAATTGTATTCTCTTCCTATATTTTACCCTAATTTGTAGGTCACCAACAAAAATATTTTGAATGAAGGAATGAATAGATAAGGCCCACTTAAAATATCTGAGAAGTGAGATTTCTTTCATTGTTTACTTCTGCTACTGAATAATAATAGTAACAGTAAACTTTCTACCTTGTTCATCATTTTACTTCAAATGATTTTGGTATTTTATCACATGGAATTAATGTTACTGATCTTTGGTAAATCATCTCCGTGATATCATATTGTTTGTTCTTATCCTCTCTTACAAAGATTTTTAAATAAATATTGGTTGCTAAATTTTATCTAATACCTTTTCTGTATCTACTTATATAATCACACCTTTTTTCTCCACCAATTTATAGATGTAATTAGTTTTTGAGTACATGATCATAGTGTTATTATTCTTTGCTTACATTGATGGATTATTTTCATAAATATTTAGACTTTTTGCATTTATATTCAAAGGTGAGTCTGATCTATGGTTTTCTTTTTATTGCTTTATTGGACCAGGTGGGAGTTCTAGTACAGTATTGAATAGATTTAGTGAAAGAAAGACATTCTTTTTTTGTTTTTGATGTTAGTGGGAAAATATTTAGTGTTTTATTGTTGAATATGATGTTACCTTGTAGATGCCATTTATTGGGTAATATTTTGTGCACATTGGATTAAATAAAGCATAATATTAAAATTACTCTCATCTGTTTCTTGTTATCTTTTTTTAGTGTGGCTAATAGAAAATTTAAAATGATTTTGTGACATATTCTGTTGGATAATACTGCTCTAGAGTATTTTTCTAGTATTTGTAATGTAGTACAAATACTTTTTATTATACAGTAATAAAACTTTTACCACAATAAAAAATCTTACTTCTTAACTGGGGAGAAAAAAAAGAATTCACACTGGTTACCTTAAGTTTCTACACAAAATTTAGTCATGGTCTCCCTTGCCATTATATTTTAAAATGCATGTCCAGATGTAAGTACAGAATTGTTTGTGGATTCATAGCAGCAGAAATTTCTCAGTACTCATCCATCCCTTGATGAATGTTGATGAATAAACTTTAGTCCCTATATAGCATTATATAGTCATAAGATGTAAACATATACAGTATTACATTAAATTTACCATCATGTTTTCTAAGATGTAAGTGAACTCATGAGTAATTTTCACATTTTCCTCTTTTTGGCAAAAGACTAATAAATAGTTTTTCCTCCCTTATATTCAGCCCTTTGCCTTTGTGTAAAAAACAGCAGGAAAAAATTATTAGAGAATATGAAACAAAATGGATTTACATAACCAAAGGACATGAAGATAAGCTCCTTAAGGATATCTTTTTCAAGCCTGAAACTAATATAAAAGGAAAGCTTGCACATTGGAAACATGTAAGCATAATTACTTCATTACTTTTCTTTGAAATATTTTTATTTAAAATACTAGAATTTCTTCAATTTCTCTTAAATAGCCTCCATTATATTATTAATATTCTACTTTAGATTTTCTTGATGTGATAAAAGTCATTCAACAATGTGCTTCAAATATAATTTTGTTGTGCATTAATAACACACCACAACCATTTTATATTTATTCTTTGTGTATATATGTATATATTATTTTCTCATAGTTATTGCAAGTAGTAATAGTGATATAAAACTACTTCTCATTGCTTGAAAATATAAAGAAATATTTAGTTTATTAAAGAACGATAATTCTATGTATAACATTTATTCAATGTTTTATGCTAAATCATAAATAGCTTTCAGGACACAATGGAAATAAAAAGAAATTTACTTACTTTTATTGAGTGCCTACTATGTACCAGGCACTGTGCTAGATATTTTGCATGTGGTATATAATTTATCCTCTACAATACCATAAGATAGGTATTTTTATCTCATTTTTATAAATAGGAAAACTAAGGCTCAGAGAGGTTAATTAACTTACCAAAAGCCACATAATTAAGTGACAGAGCTAGGATTTGACTTCCAATCTTCTGAATCCAGAGTTTGCTTTTTCTATCTTTAGAATTTTATTTTGATTTGGGCAGTAGATAATGGCAGAATTGAAGATTTGGCATTATAGTAGAATTAACTAGAGTGAACTCTTTATAATTTCTAAAGCACTGTGTGTGTGATATATAAACTTCCTGTGTAGACCTGTTCCTGAGTAGCCTGAGCTATGATGTTTTCATTACATTAACATGATTAGAAGGGACTACAAAAGGTCCAGATTTTTGTTAGTCTGATTTCAACATAAAGGGGAATCTGTGTTCTAGATTGAACACAGGAATGTCCTCAAGTCCTTAAATCCCATAACAGTTATCCACTGAATAAAAACATAGGTTTAAAAAGACAAATGTATCCGACTGAAAACTTTTCCCTCATCAGCACTTAGTGCCAAGTATGTTAATTTTTTCCAGATGATAGTATACTCTATAAAATTATGAAGTTCATGTGAAGTGTCTTTGGCCCTCTATGTAGGATATAAACTCATTGATTTCAGACCATGCCACCTGTGTTTTTGTGTGCTTTATATATATATAAGAGGATACTTTCAATGAAAGTTATATATTGATAACCAATTTGTTGTATACTGATAAGAAATTTGAATATACTGATAACCAGTGTGTGTGTGTGTGTGTGTGTGTGTGTGTGTGTGTTTAAATATATAAATATGGATATGGATATAGTGTTATGGCAAGTGACTATGATATGTGCATGAATAGGAATATTCATTTTATAAGGATTATTTAATATCTATGAAGCTACATAGAATATACCATTGTCAGAGCTTTCCAAGTATTTTGAATGTTATGAAATTTTTGGTAAAATATATTTATTACAAAGAGTTTTTAAAATCTCTTTTATATTATTAATAATAATTCTGCTAACCACATGCCTGTTAATGTTAATTTTTAAGAACTATTCTTTCATAGCCTATAAATATGCACTTTGTCCTATGATTTTTTTATTATTGATATCTACCATTCATAGAACCTTACAGAAGTTGTCTTCAGTTCCATTTCTTAAAATAATTAAAATTATTTTTGATTGTAAGATTCAGTGTTTGACAAATCATTTTTTTCTGTATAACATTAACCTTCAATCTTCTGATAGCTTAATTTGTAGTCTCCTCTTCAGCTCACTTATTTGATATATTATTCTTTTATTACTTTTACCACTCGCCTGCCTGGTTTCTTGTGCATTGGAGTTTGGTTTGTTAGAAACTATAGTAAGGATAATTGATACTAGAGAATGCCTAAGAAAACCTAGGATCCAAGGAACAGTGAAAGGGTCAGGGAGTAGGGAATGGGGTGAGAGTGAGGAAACATTAGTATTTAATACTGAGAATTCATTTAAAAACAAAATAAAACAGCAGCAACAACAAAAAAACATTCTGTGAACAAAGGAATAGAAAAGGTTAGCCAAGAATGAAATTCAAGATTCGGTAATTAGATGAAGTATAATCAGTGTCTGAATCTGTTCCTGTTTTGGGAGGAAATATACTTCATTCAAAGGGCTTAATATTTCTCATATTCATGGTAATCTAAAGTGGAAAGAGCCGGAAGAATAAGTGCAAGTTATAGTTACTAGGAAATGCCATGCTGCAAAACCAGAAGTTAAGAATAAATATCCAAAGTTTATGGAGAAAGAATAAACTGTAAATGAGGTACAGAACAAAAAGCCAGTAACCATGAGGAAGCAATTTGATAAAAGCAGCTGGGTCAGAATAGAAGGAACTGAAGATATAGAACAAGAACAATTGCTAGGAACATTATTTATTCATTGCTTACAGACATTAGAGGGCGATTGCTACTTGTGTAGATTAGGCTGAAAAAATACAAAATTATGGTGGTTCAATTAGGTCAAGTTTTAGGGAAATGCATGCTATCATGATAGATTTTAGGGAAATTTGTGTATTATTATAAAGAATTTTTCTGGGACACCCAAGAGTATTTAAAATCTGCTTTGGTATATTCAATTCTTTCCCTCAGAGGTTACTGTACTGAAGAAATAAGTGTCTATTAAGCCAGACACTAAATAGATTCTTAAAATTGTAGACCAATCCCATACTTCTCAATAATTTTTTGAAATAAAGTTCTGTTTTATAAAAATTTATAATTTATGTAAATATAGAATGAGTTTATTAGTGTCATTTTAAATAAATTAATACATATTTTAAACATTTTATACTTTAATTTATAACATGATAAAAATTGAAAGAGTATTAAATACATAAACAGAAGAAAACCTTTGGAAACCTTACAATTTTTAAGTATGTAAAGGAGTCCTATGACCAAAAAGTTAGACCCTCTGCTAAACATCTTCATCAGATATAAATTTATCATTTCTTTTTAAATACAACTGCATGATGATAAAGTAACACTTATCTTAGAAATAATTTGTATAAACCTATCAGTTAGTAGTAATGACCTAAATGTATTTTTACATTTTTAATTTACTATGTTTCATATGGCCATGGTATAGTTATGCATGACTATAATTTTAGAGTACAAAAGTACCCAGTATTGAATATGCTATCTACATAAAGAAGCATTTTTACTCATTAGCTGTAATTTCTATGTTTGATGTAAGTTGTTTATGAGATTCATTTAGGCATCATATATTTAAGAAGGTTCCTGATAGATTTCTAGTTATAATAGTTCACAACACATGTTCCTTTAAATAACTCCAGTAGTGTTACATTTTAAAGGCAGACTTTTGTCACATATGTCATGGATGTGTATGTAAAGACACCAGTGAAAATTAACATGAACAGTTTTATGAGAGAAATGAAAGAGAAGGAAGGAAGTGCATTAGTTAGAATTGGGAGTAATCGTCCCTAATATCAGTGGTTTAAACTAAATAGAAATTTGTTTTTCTTTCACATAAAATTCGGAAGATAGTGCATAGCTGATATAGCAACTCTGCAGCTTAATGTTTTCAAAGTCCTTCATTGTTTCTATCCTGTTGCTCCACTATACATTGCCTCGATTTTCAAGGTCATCTGCTGTCTTCACCAGATCCAATCATTATGCCTTCATTCTAAACAGCAGGAAGGAAGAGGGGCTAAAGAAGAAGGGTTCAGAGAAGTGTGTTCACTTGGTGGGACGTTCCTAGAAACTCCTGTTCAACACTCTGTCTATGTCTAGTTGGCCACAAATTAGGCATATGGCTACAAGAGAGTAAGAAATATATTCTCATTCCAACTAGCCATTTGCCCAGCTAAAACATGGGTTTGTTTTATTGTAGAAGAACAGCAGAATGACTATGGGAGGACAAATTCACACATTTGCATATACCCTTCTCAAGCACAGAACACAAACCTTTTCACCAAAGGAAACACATCTAAAACTTGCTGCCACTACTATAGTCAGTAAAAATTCCAGCATTTCTGGGGGTAACAATGAGTCATTGTTGCTTCTCAATATATGTTAGGCTTTTTAAAAATTTTTTAGCAATAATAGAACTGCCAAATTTTAGCTGCCTGGATTTATTTTCATTTCTCAACTTTTCTTGAAGTTTAGTCTTGCCACGTGTCTTAGTTTTCTATTGGTGTTGTAGTAAATTGCCACAAATTTGGTGACTTAAAACAATAGAAATTTATTCTTTTATAGTTCCTGAAATTGGTTTTACCAGGCAAAAATCAAGGTGTTGACATAGCTGGTTCCTTCCAGAGACTCCAGGAGAGAATCTGTTTCTTTGCCTATTCTAGCTTCTGGAATCTGCTGATATTCTGTGTCTTGTGATCTCTAAATCACGTCACTCCAACCTCTTGCTTCCATTGTCCCAGCTCCTACTTTCTCTGTAATGTCCTGTCTCCCTCTTGTAATGAACACCGTTATCACACCAGACCCACCTCAATAATCAACTCATCTTAAGATCCTTCATTACATCTGCAAAGCTCTTTTTGCCATGAAAGCTGTTTATGTCTCCTCAAAATTAATATGTTGAAGCCTTAACCTCCCAGTATGGCTACATTTGAAGATGGGACCTCTGAGGAAGTAATTAATGTTAAATGAGGTCATAAGGGTGAAGCCCTGATCTAATAGGATTAAGAGTCTCTCCTCTATTCTCGTCCCATGTGCACATACTGAGGAAAGACCATTTGAGGATATGGTGAGAAGGTAGCCATCTACAAGCCAGTAACAGAGCCCTCACCAGAAACTGAATCATCTGGGACTTTAATCTTTGACTCTCAATTTAGAACATAAATGTCTATTGTTTAAGCTACTCAGTTTATGCTATCTTATGAAAGCCCAACCATACTAACATATAAGGTAACATTCACAGGGGTCAGGGGATTAGCATTAGTAGACATCTTGGCAGCCCTTTATTCAGCTTACCATACCATCTCATGAGTGGAATTATTATTTGACAGATTCTGGGAAATTTCCCCAAAAGTTAGTTGGTAATGCCATTTGTCTCTTCTTTCTGCCTTCCTCCATCCTGTTATGTGAAATATGTATATCATGGTTGGAACTCCATCTTAGACCATGAGAATGAAAGCCACATGTAGGGTGGCTGAGTGGAAAGCTGTAAGTACCCTGGATTATAGAAAATTGTTAAGCTGTCATATTAGCCCTGGACTTCCTATGTTAGACATTCATGTGAGATGGACATAAACTCATCTCTTGAATAAGTCACTACTTGCAGCCAAAGTTAATTCCAATTGTTATAGTAGCAGATGTCTAATCTTCACTTAGATGAGATATAATACCTCATGGTATAGCAACCTATGAAGAAATATATAAAGTGTCTACCCTCTACACAACTAGTGTATAAGGTGGCCTGGAAACAAATAAAACCTCTCATTTGGAGAAGGGAAGCATGGAAAACCCAGTCGTTCCTGCACCCATAGCAGTTACCAAACCTTTTATAGGAATAGTGAACATGTCCTCTTTGGACGTAAAGTAAACACAGGTGGAAACTCTCTTATATATTCTCTTTGAAAACATCTTACTTCTCTATTATTGTTTGTGGCCACAGCAGAATTCAACATTAGAGGATTTGTTTTTCTTGTGTGTTGCAGTTTCACAGACTTAATGATTGATTTAGGAGTACATGGGTTGCTTTAGAAATTGAAGAGCCACAGGTGTTTTCAGTACAAATTTTAATTTCTTTTGCAATACATTTTCTTAAAAAGCTTAGTATTGTTCGGATTTATTTAATTTCAGTAGATTCTATGGTTAAGTAAGTACAAAGATCTTGTCTAGACATGGTTTATAATCCTGAAGACTCTGGGCTTTTACTTATTGACTTTTGTTCTCTACCCATTTTCCTCTCTTTCAAATAAAGGATGGCTACCATAGGTGAACTCTCTGATACAATGGGCTTTGGAGGGAAGGTAAAATCCTAATCTTGTCTCTTCTACAGACAATTGCACATTAGTATATCAGTCTTATTTCTGTGTTGAAGTCCTCTATTGTAACCACTTCAATTTGAGGAACAAGACATTGGCTTTTTCATCCATGCAAGCTCCAAATTAATAGAATCTCAATAAGCTAAAACTGCAGATTGCAGAGGGTACCTGCCTTATCAATGTTATATTCTATTTCCATCTCTTATTTCAGGCTGGCTAGCTATAGCCCAGATTTATTTCTCTCATAAGACTTAAATAAAAGCAGTAGATAGCATCTAATACATACTTAAATATGAGATTTGTTATACAATTTCCTTAAGAGAGCAGACTCAGTCAGCATGTAGTCTGCTTTCCAAAGTGAAAATGTTTTGAGGCCATACTAACAAGGGTCATGGGTTCTTCAGTCTGCATTATCTTGAGTCCTCACCATCTGTCATTCAATCTCCTATACTAAGGCAGTGTCACATATTTTACGTTCTTTCATTTGTACCATCCCTCTTCCATCTACCATACTGTCGGCAGTTTAAATTAGGTTCAACTATGTGTCATAAAGCTCTAAAATGATATTATCAAGGTAGAAGTTTGTTCATCTCTCATGTAAAACTCCAGAGGTACATAGTCTAGGGCTGATATTATGGCACTATTTCATCACATACTTAATGACTGAGACTCATTTTATCACCTGCTCCTCTGTGCATGGCCTCCATTCAAAGATTACATCATGACCCAAATGACTATGCTTACTCCAGCCATTAGGAAAGAAGAAGAGATGAAAGAGAAGGGAGTGAGGGCACTTGTAGCTGTGTTTTAAATAAGGTTACTAATGATGCCACACAACATATCTTCGGACAGAATTTAGTCACATTGTCACGTTTAGGTGTATGGAAGGCTGAAATAGGTAGGTTTTATTTTGGGCAGGAATGTGCCCAGACAAAAATCTGGGTTTCTATTATGAAAGTGAAGAAAAACTAATATTGAGGAAGAAATAGAAGGCTTTGCTACAGAGCAGATACAGAAAGCAAATGGAAAAGGAGATAGGGAATAATCAAGAAGTGAAGAAAATATTTAATAGAGATATAATATTATGATAAAATATTACAGAATGAAATAGATATGTAGATGTCAAATGGCATGCAACTTTCCACCTGAATTATTAGATATTTACCTGATATAGTTAAAGCAAAGCTAAGTTGCACTCATGCCAAAAATCTTGCTATAGGATGTTTGTTATTTATTAATATTCTAGTATTTATTACTAGTATTCGCTATTCTTTTCTCTTCTCCATATTTCATTTTTTTGGTTTATTCTGGATGCTTTTTGGAGCTTTTTTCCAATTACTTTTCTACTTCATTCTCCTTTTAGCTGTATTTAATTTACCATTAGACTACTTCATTGTAGTTCTTAATTTCTATTGATTTATTCTTCAGTTTTATAAGTTCTTTTTGGTTATTTAAAACTTTTCCTTTTCACTTTTTAAATTTTCTGTTGTTATCCTGCAGATATATCAAACTTGCCTTTTCTTTATTTAAACATAGTAAGCAGTGTATACCTATAGTCTGTGTCTATTAATTTTAATATCTCAGGTCTTGTGCATGGCTTACTGTATTTGAAATATTAATAGTGAGAATTTTACACTCTAGAATAAAGGTACTTCCTCCAGATAGTATTTTTATTTCAGACCATCAGGCACTGGTAATCACTACCAATATTGGACCACATTAAAGTTTAAAGCTTGAGATTTTATGGATTATCCTGGTTTCATTTTAGCTTAGGGTTGGTTTTACTCTAGTTTTACTTTCATCATGGTATAGTCCCATGAGTTCCCAGTTGAATGTGGGCAGAGTCTTCTTGGGTAGATATGGGATTTGATTTTTGACTGCTGACCTCTGAGCAACCAGAGCTGTAGGTGGTGAGTTTTTAATTTGTTTCTTCCTGATCTGCAACCTCTCTGGGATTTTGCCTTCCCTTAAATTTTGACTTGATAATCTTCACTTTCTTGACAACTCTTTACTACTTTTTTTTTTTTTAATTTCAGGATATTATGAGAGTACAAACATTTTGGTTACATTTTGTGACTTTGCCTCACTCAAGCGAGGATTAGAGGCATGCTCTTTACTACTTTTCAAAAACCTTTAAAAAGTCTTTCATCCAGCTTTATAAAACTTGGGAATTGTTCCAAACTTATTTTTTATCAATTCTGAATGTGGCCATCTCTACTCTCCAAATTTTCTTTATCTTAATAAATAGCTTTGGTACAGTTTTCTTTTGACCTGGTAACCATCCTCTTTTTTTAGAATGTATTTTAAATCCCAAATCTGATGTAATTTGTATTGATTTTATAATTTAGTTTAAGTCTTAATGTTATCTCCTTTACCTACCACTACAATGAACAGTCTATATGTTATATATTACTTCTTAAGATTTGAAGCAGTAACTCATCTGTATTTTGGGGAATATGAGCCTCATAATTGGCAGGACTCCTTTTTTTACAGGTGAATTATAAAATCATTTAGTATCATTTTTAAACATGTTTTTGTAGGTTAGGTTTCTGCTTCTGTTCTGACTACTCTAGCTTGAAACCCAATTTATTATGACTCCATGAGTGCCACTAAATAATGTATATTTGAATTCAAAAAAGAGAAAATCTACTAAAATCCTATTAATAAGTTTAAATGAAAATTGTGGAAGTATTATAGCTAATAATTAAAAACATGCTTTTTCCTACATTTCAGTTATTTTCAGCTTCAGTTTTATCAAATGGTAAACAAATAGTTTAGTAAATGCATATTTACTTGAATTCTTGCTTACATTTTTGAATTATCAGTAGAAACACTGAAGAATGTTATAGTTTTGAAAAGTGAGTCTTAAGTTACCTGAAAAATTTTAATGATTTTCTCAAGTTTCTTTCTTTTATATTATTTATTTTTGGTATTTCATATATTTGACATTCGAAGTCTGGCAAACACTGCTGAAACTGTATTATCTACTCCATCATTTTAAAAAAACATCTCTGATGAGATATAGTTCACATAAACTTCACCATTAATCTCTTTTCTGTCTCCATGAATTTGTCTTTTCTTGTCATTTAATATAAATGGAATTGTGAAATATGTGGTCTTTTGTGTCTGGCTTCTTTCACTTAATATAATGTCTTCAAGAATCATCCATATTGTAACATGTATCAGTGCTTCATTCATTTTTATGGCTGAATATTCCATTGTAAGGATATGATACATTTGACACGTTTTGTTTATCCCCTCATTAGTTAGGTTTCTTCTGATTTCTTGCTATTGTTAATAATACTGCTATAAACATCCATGTACAATTTTTGGGTGGGCATATGTTTTCAGTTTTCTTGGATATACACCTAGTAGTGAAAGTATTTGATGATATACTAATTGCATGTTTAACTGAGGAACTAAAAAATTGTTTTTCATAGCAACTGCACTATTTTTACATTCACACCACCAATGCACGAGAGTTAGAATTTTCCAAATCCTCACCAACATTTGTTATCATATGTCTTTATGATTATAACCATCCTAGTGTGTACAAAATTTTATTTCATTGAGGTTTTGATTTGCATTTCCCTAGTGACTAATGATGCTGAACATCTTTTCATGTATTTATTGGTCCTCTGCATATCTTCTTTGGAAAAGTATTTTAATTTTTTGACCATTTTATATAGATTGTCTTTTTATTGTTGTGCTGTAATAATTCTTTATATATTCTTGACACAACTATCTTAGCGCATGGATGATTTGAGAATTATTTTTGTCATCATGTGTGTTGTCTTTTTATTTTCTTGATGATATCCTTTGAAGAGCATGGACATTTTTAATTTTGGTTAAATCATTTTTTTTCTTCTTGCTTATTTTTTTTAGATCTAAGAAACCATTCTCTCAACCAAAATCTCAAAGATTTCTTTCCATGTTTTCTTCTAAGAGTTTATAGTTTTAGCACTTACATTTAGATCTATGATTCATCTTGAGCTAATTTTTACATGGTATGTGGTAAACATTTGACTTTATTCTTTCACATTTAGATTTCAAGTTGTCCCAGTACAATTTGTTGAAAATATTTTTTCCTCTATTGAATTATCTTGGTACCCTTGTCAGAATTCAATTGACTATATGTAAGGATTTATTCCTGGATTCTAATTTCTATTTCATTGATGCATATATCTATCTCCAAAATAATTTTGGCATTATAGAATTTTTATTATTTAAAAAAAATGTGCTATTGAAGAAAAAAATATGATATCTTAAGAATTTCCAATAGCATAGTTTGAATATTTTCTTACTCTTAAGATTTAAATCTTTTTTCCTAAAATTTAAATATTTTATAATATTATACTCAAATTCAGAAATTAACATGCAAACATACTTCTCCCATGTGTATGAATGTTATGTTATTTTCTTCCTAAAAATTTATTAAAAGTTTTCAATTTTTAGATTCATGATGGATAGGAAATCTGTTGTGGATAGAAAGTTTATGGGAATTGACAAATGGTAAGAATATTCAAAGCCTTAAAAGACAATTGATGATTTTTCCATGCAGAGAAATATTGATTTATCCCATTGATAGGTAACATAGTATGGTGTAAATATTGTGGTATTCATAATTAAAAAATCAGTTTTGCTCATATACTTAACACAAATTTATAGATATAATTATCAATATAGATATCAACATAGATATTTTTACATGAGTAGTAAAATTCAGTTTAAAATTTCAAGTTCTATTCTAGAAAATCAAGAGTAAAATTTCTGAGAAATCTATAAAGAGGAGAGAGGTAGGGAAGTGCTAACTACTAAGAACACCATATGTGAGAGCTTGGTGGGTAGAATAATTGCTTTATCTGAGATGGAATTTATTCAATTATTCCAGGTAACTATAGTCTTAGAAAGTTCATTTTCTGGTGGGATCCCTGAACTTTTTACTCATTTAGGAGACTATTCCCCTTTCCGTCATAACTTCAATGAAGGGAGACAGAACTTTGAGCAAATTTATTTATGAATTATGCCTAAATAATTATATCAATTATATTAAGAAGCAGTTTTGATTGGGTGAACCATGAGACCAAACCTGAATTTTTTATGTAAATGTCTTCTATTAGCATCAGATAGGTCATCATGGTTTTCTAGGCCCTAGAAATAGCTGAGGGCCAGTGTTCAATAATTTCTTAAAGGATTTTCCTTTTCCCAATGCATAGTTAACTTGCCAAGTAGACATTAGTCTCTTTGGGAAGAGCTAATGTTTTTCGTGGGTCTGTATTTACCTCATTGTCCATCAAATGCCTAGGTAGGCAATAAGAATTTCTCCCTCTTGCTTGAGTTAACATTTTAAATGCAGAATCTCTTCTGTGTGTAGCCACAATATATCTGTGTGTGTCAGACATTATTTTAGAGCTTTTACAAACAGTAAATTATTTAATCTGCAAAATGACCCACTCCAACAACAAAACTTAAGTATTTGAATGGTGAGATGGTTCATTGAAGAATTAACTTTGGGGCCAACTGGAGACAGTTATATTGGAGGTTGACAGTTATATCATACACTACATGAAGGATATAATGTATGCTGTGAACCAGCTGCTATTTTGTGGAACTTGGTCTCCCATAACCAGAATACATTGGATCTGGGAAGACAGGACTTTATTCTCCTGTCTTTTCCCTATCTCCAAAAAAAAAAAAAAAAAAAAAAAACAACACCATATGAACAAAGCTGTGGAACATTAGCTTGGCAAATGTGTAAATGGAACTATTCTAACTACAGTTAGAGATTTGAGACAAAATGTGGAGACAAGCTGGATAGGGCTGTTAATGGACATTTTCATTTTCACATAAGCACTCAGAATGATTATTTGGCAAGAAAAGGTTCCTATAATTTAATACCATATATACAGATATATGTATAATATTTATCAAAATACTTAGAATTAACAAGTTACATTTGTTATTCAAACTTTTATAGGATTACTATTTAATTGTCTTAATTAAGATAAAAAGGAAAAAGTAAAAAGTGAAATTTTATACCCATCCGTCTAAGTTTTTCTAGGTAGTGAAATGTCACAGATGACCAAAAAATATAGAAAGATTTCTAGAGTCTAGGTAAAAACAGCATAATAGAGGCTGTAGAGATCAGGAATTTTTAGGCCTTTTATAATTTAGTTTCAGTTTACTGTTTCAATGTACTGTTCTACTATAAACAGTACATTACAACTATACATCATTAGCTTCTGTATTCTAACTTGTTTGCCTCATGTTTTCTATATGTAAATTAAGCATTATCTACTTTGCACACCTGCCTAACTCATGTTCCCAGGTTCTTAAAGATGCGTTCCAGTGAGTTCAACATTCTTAAAGCTTTTAGAGCTTTTAACATATCACTCAAATTGGAACTTAAACATGTGCTTTATCTTAGGATTAATAGTTAATGGTATATTAACTAAAACAAAATAGGTTAAGCTAAGACAGAATTTGGACTTGACTACTAAGGTAGTACAAGAGACCTGATAGTTACAGTGCTAGGAACTAGCAAAGGAGAGTCAGTCTGGTAGACAGAATCATGTCCAGTGAGTAGAGTAAGTTTTATTCATTGTCCACGTGACTAGCAACAGTTGATCAACTGGTATGAAAAGTTTACCAACATTGAAATTTAATCATGTTAAGATAAATAGCTGATATTAATGAAGTCTATCATCAGATATCAAAACCCAGACACTATGCTAAAGGACTGTTGAAGAAGAAAACTAAGACTAAAGACAGGATTGCTAGGATGGAGGGAATGACCCAAGGCAGATGTCAAGTTTGAAGAAACTGGGAAACATTGCAAAGGCAGAAAGGGGTGATGAAGTCTCAGAATGAGATAAAAACCTAAATATCAGCAATATTTGTTAGGCTATAAGCAAAGGTAAATTAATAGAGAGTTCCAGGTATTAGTCTGCAGAGGCCAAGTGCTGTCCTGTAATAGGTCCTAGAATTGGAAAGAAAGTGGAATCTGCATGTTCATTTAGTAACTCCAAAGCAGGGAGTGAATGATTATAGAAACAGAGCATTATTTCTACCAACAGCTTCTTTCTAAAGAGAACTATGGCTACATATTGTGAGATACTAGTGTTAGAATTAAGTTTTCTAGAATTAACTATATTTGATCTTAGCTTCTATGAATCAATTGGCCAATTATTGACAACAAAGTCTCTTCTTTTTCATAGATAGGCTCAATGTATAAAAGTATCACTATGTGTCCTCCTCCAATTCACCTCCATTCTAGAGCATTGCCTTCTTTCTACATTATGTTCATCAAACAGTCTCCATCTCAAAGCAGGCACTGAAATGCCTTTGTTCATTCACCTTAATTAAGTTCTTGCTCCAAGACCAAAATCTCCCTTCTGGCACCTAATCTTTACTTCCATTTCTTTAAGAATTGGAAAGACAAGCACCACATGTACTCATCATCAATTGGTATTAACTGATCAGCGCATAAGTGCACATATAAGAATAACGTCTATTGGACGTTGGGCGGGGGGAGGAG
>CAUYSK010112829.1:0-34537 GCA_963575035.1 Avahi laniger | reverse complement strand
CGCCGATTCTCCGCGGTCACATCGCGCACAGGGTAAGCGCAGCGGCTGGCCGCTGGCCGGGCACGTCCGGACAGCAAGCGCAGCGGAACGCGCCGGGACTGCCGCACCCTGGGTCACCGCAGCACCGCTCGGGATTTCGGGGGAAATCGCTCTTCGCCCGGGTTCCGCCCACCCTCTGGACAGGAGCCCGCCCCCTGCCGGGCGCGGTGGGCACAGGGCTCGCCTTTTGGACCTCCCGGGAGGGAGCCCACCCGAGTCCCGGCCCCGGGCGAGGGTGGCGCCCGCTCCCCGGCTCACCGCTGCGGAACCTGCTGCTGTCGCCGGCCTTGTTGAGGGTGCTGCTGGAGCAGCCCATCGCAGAGAGCGCAGCCACCTGTCCCAGCGCTGCGTGGACGTCGGCCCCTGAGCGCGCGCGAACCGCACCGGGAGTCGCCGAAGTTTTTCCAACTCTGCAGCCCTGCTACCTCGGGCTCGGCGCAAGCGCACAGCGGACTGAGAGGTAGCGGGTTGCGCACCTGGAGGGGCAGGGGAGCGGGAGCTGGAAGGAGCCAGGGAGGGCAGAGAGGAAGAGAGCCCCAGCCAGTGAAACCGAGGACCCAGGTGGGGAGAAGACGGAGGGTATGGTAAAAGCAGAGAGGATAAGCCCCTGAAGCAGGGAAAGGGATGATATCAGGGGGCAAGGGCGAAGTGGAAGTGCCAGGAAGTGTCATCTGAATCATCCATCACTAAATAGCCAGGGAGGGGAGGAGGCGGCTGGGCTAGTGGCTATTGATTGGTAGACTGGATGTGTGATGACGGTCTTCACTTACATAACTATAGTACAATTACTACAGGGAAGTTTAACATTGATACACTACTACTTAATCCACCCTCCATATTCAACTTTTGTCAATTGTCCAGTCCAGGACTATGCATTGCATTTAGTTGTCCTGCCTCTCTTTAGTTTGCTTTCATCTGAGGTAGTTTCCCCAGTGTTGCTCTGTCTTTCATGACCTTAACTTTTTAAAACATGTTTTTTTTTAAAAGGGGAAAGGTGTTTCTCTATGTTGCCCAGGCTGGACTTGAACTCCTGGGCTGAAGAGATTCTCCTACCTCAGCCTCCCAGTAGCTAGGATTACAGGCCCATGCCACTGTGCCTGACCAGGCCATTTATTTTGTAGAACATTCCTCAATTTGGGTTTGTCTGATGTTTCCTCATGATTGTGTTCAGGCAATGCAGTTTGGGCTGGAATTCACAGATGTTATCTTGTCTGTATATCCTAGCGAGAGGCATATGATGTCAATTTGTTCTTTTATTGGGGATGTTAACTTTTTAATTTTTTTTAAAGGCTTTTTTTTTTTTTTTTTTTTTTAAATAGTATCAATCTGTTGTCTGGGCTAGAGTGTTGTGGCGTCAGCCTAGCTCACAGCAACCTCAAACTCCTGGGCTCAAGCAATCCTACTGCCTCAGTCTCCCGAGTGGCTGGGACTATAGGGATGAGCCACCATGCTCGGCTAATTTTTTCTATATATATATTTTTAGTTGTCCAGATCATTTCTTTCTATTTTTTAGTAGAGATGGGGTCTTGTTCTTGCTCAGGGTGGTCTCGAACCTCTGAGCTCAAGCGATCCTGCAGCTCGGCCTCCCAGAGTGCTAGGATTACAGGCGTGAGCCACCGCGTCCGGCCAGGGATGTTAACTTTGATTAGTTAAGGCAGTGTCCACCAGGTTTCTCTACTATAAAGTCACTATTTTACTTTGTAATTTATGGGGAGAGACTATTAGGCTAAGTAAATATCCTGTTTCTCATCAAACTTTTATCTGCTACTTTTAACATACATTGATACTCTTGCTTGGATCAATTATTATTAATACTATGATAGTTATCAAATGGTGATTTATCTAATAACATTATTCCTTTAACATTTATTAGGTGGCATTCTACTGTAAGGAAGCACTTTCCTTTTTCCTCCATTTATTATTCATTTATTTATATCAATAAACACTCATGAATTCTTACATAATTCAACAAGGTATATTACCATTTGTGATAGTTTGCAAGGGTTGCTATAATAAAGTACCGCAGACTGGGTGGCTTAAACAACAGAAATTTATTTCATCACAGTTCTGGAGGTTAGACGTCCCAAATCAAGGTATCAGCAGGGTTGGTTTCTTGAGGAACTTCCCTCAACTGGAAAATGGCCATCTCCTCTAATGTCTTCACTTGGTCTTTCCTCTGGGCCTGTCTCTCTGTGTCTCCTCCTCTTATAAAGACAAGAGTCATATTGGATTAGGGTCTACACATTTGACCTCATTATCCCTTTAAGGGCTATATCTCCAAATACTGTACAGTCACATTCAAATGTACTGGGGGTTAGGACTTTTAACACATGAATGTTGAGGAGACACAATTAGCTTGCAGATAGCCACCTTCTGTCTCACACAACAGAGAGAGGTATCTCTCTTCATCTTTTTACAAACAGTCATATTGTTGAGTCCTGTCCTTAATTACCTCTTAAAGACTCTCGTCTCCAGATACAGTCACATTAGGGGCTAGGGCTTTAATATATGAATTTGGGTAGGGGGGACACAATTCAATCCACAGCAGGTTCTGACTTCTAGGGTGCTTTTGTAGAAAAATTAAAGTCACATTTAATTTTATTTAGATAGTGAAATTTTTAAAAACTCCATTCTTCCCAATAAGAGATGCAGTAACTCACAGATTAGTTATATGTAACTTGAAATTCTCTGAATCTTAACACTTTCATGTAAACCAGGGCTTACTGAGCCCAGTTAAGTTTCCCGTTTTCCTCATCCATTATCTTTTAGGAGTTGACTGGTGTATCTCACTTTTCCTCAGGAATAATTTATTAGTCATGTTGTAGTATCTTCTGTGTTCTTCAGAGGAAGCATTTTATAATCAGGTGAGCAGTAATAATCATGCACTGAACACCATGTGCTTCCCCTTACCAAGGCTTACCTGGCTGAGTTCCCACTTTGTAAGCTGCAGCAAAAGTGACCAACTCTAAGTTTCTGAAATGATACCATACTTTGAGGGGACCTGTCAGCCACTTCATGGAAGATAGACTGGATTTCTTTGGAGACAGTAGAGGATCTTTACTGTATTAGATTTGCTTTTCCTGCCCGTCATGCCTCTGCTGGCCTCACCCATTAGTGGGCATACCATTAAGACATTACATCCAGTACAGTCAGCCCCTCGTATCTGCAAGTTCTACACCCATGGATTCAACCAACTACAGATTGAAAATATTTGGGGAAAAAAGCAATAAAAAATATAAAAAACCCAATATACTATAATGACTATTTACTAGCATTTACATTACATTAGATATTATTATATAAGTAATCTAGAGATTTAAGATATACAGGAAGATGTGCATAGGTTACATGAAAATATTACACCATTTTATGCAAGGGACCTGAGCATACATGGATTTTGGTATCCTGGGGTGGGGGCCCTGGACCCAATCCCCCACAAATATCAAGGGACGACTGTAATGCCTTATCAAAGAACTCACTTTATTATGAGACAAGAAAGGTAATAGGTTAATTTCTATGTGATTTCCTCTTCTTTCAATTTACCTCATCATCCAGAAGCAGCCAAACCTATAGATTGGTGGAATGGCACATTAAACACTCAATTATGGCATCAGCCAAGATAAGACTGAAGGGCTGTCCTGTAATTTGCATAGTGTGTTCTGAGTCAGCGACTAATAAATGGTGCTGCTTCTCCTCTGACCCGTATACTCAAATCCGGGTCTTGCTCTCCTGGACTCCCGTCCATTTGTTAAACCACAAAATAAATTCCTTTTCTTCTTAAGTGAGCTGATTTATTTCTGTTGCTCACAACACACAACTTCAGACTAATATACAATGCTTACCCTTCTCCTCTCCTCTCTCCTTCTTAACAAATACTTGTCTTATCTCTTTACTCTTATTTGATGACTAGCTTGTTAATACCAGATCATAACTGATATTGTGATTTTAAAAGCTGGAAATATCTTCAAGGCAGTAGTTCATAATCTTTTCACCTCCGAAGATTCCTTTTATTATCATTTTTCTTCCACATCCCTGTTTTTATTTTGTTACAAAATTGCATTTATTATGTATTTCTCCATTAAGTAATCAGTGATATTTTCTGATCAGCATAACATGCAGTGTTACAACATTAAGTTGATATTATTCCAGTTAAAAGCAAAAAACATTGTTTTAGCTTGTGCTTTCCAGCTTTTTAAAGGACAAAAGTACATAGACTTTTCAAATTATTGAAAATGTTAAAATTTCATACTTTTGTGGACACTTAAGAGTCACAGGAATCCCAGTTATAATGTACTAAAATTTCAGAAACTGACTCTAAGAAATATAAAACATCCAAAAGACCAACCTTTATAGGTACCACTTTACTTTCCAAAATTACTATTTTACTCTCCACCGTAAAATAGTGAATAAAGTACTTTGGGTTCTTTGCATCCAAGAGTATAAAAAGCATATGCTTCCATGGATGAAAAAAATGGTTTTAAAAAATGGGAGAAAGTGTTTCTCGGGCCTATTTTTAGTCCAGTCCAGCACAATTTGTAGTTTTAAGGCCAGAAAACAAAACTGTTAAGTCTGGAGCACTCCAAGTCTGAACAGGAAGGGTCATAGGAGAAATATTTTAGATTCTTTATTATTGTGGAGGTAGAAATGGTGGAGATGACTAGGTAACCTTCATTCCTTCTTGTCTGCTAAGGGTTCAGAATTCTTGTATGTTTTAGTTAGTTGTAAGGCCACCAACATTCACTTAAGTTTGCAGGGTCTTTTCACTTGGATTCCTTGACCCTTTCTCTCCCTACCATATTTGTGAGCATATTTAATGTCCAGGGTGATTGATAAGAGTATGAAGGCTGAGTTAGACAAATTTGAGTTCCAAATCACTAATGGACTGCTTCCTCATCTGGACACTGAATAGTTGATGATAATGAATATTATAGTTTTAACTGCCTGACAATAAGGAGATGGGCCAGTGTACTAAACCAGTGAAAATGAGATGAACTGGCTAGGCACGGTGACTCAGGCCTGTAATCCTAGCACTTTGGGAGGCCAAGGCGGGAGGATCACTTGAACTCAGGAGTTCGAGACCACCCTGAGCAAGAGTGAGGTCCTGTCTCTACTAAAAAATAGAAAAGTTAGTTGGGTGTGGTGGCATGTGCCTGTAGTCCCAGCTACTTGAGAGGCTGAGGCAGGAGGATTGCTTGAGCCCAGGAGTTTGAGGTTGCTGTGAGCTAGGCTGACGCTACGGCACTCTAGCCCAGCACTCTACCCTGAGAGACAGAGTGAGACTTGTCTCAAAAAAAAAAAAGTGAGATGAACTTGTTGGTATTTGTTCCATCAAGGAATGCAGCCTGTCACTTTTAATTCTCATACCAAGTAAACCAGCAGCACAATGGATCCAGGTGCCTGCAAAGTTCTCAGAAACTTGGAGCAGCAATTTTGGTGAAGGAAAACCAAAGGAGGGCCCCGTGTTAATTCTGTCTTATCGTATTTAGCTGTTGGTATTCCTTCAAAATCATTCTGAAATGTTATATACTAGCATCCAGAAAATATAATGTCTGGGTGGCAAAGTTCTTTTTCAAAGGTTATAAATCTCCTGACTTTTTAGTATGGTTTTCACTTACAAAAAGTTGAATAATACAATGAATACTCATACACATTCCACCTAAATTCAACAATGAACACTCTGCTGCATTTATTTGTTCTACTTATCTACATATTTTTATCTGAACCATTTGAATATTAGTTGAAGAAATCATGACTTTTCACCCCTGAATACTTCAAAATACATCTCTTTAGAATAAGGACATTTTCTATATGGCTTTAAGTGGCTATTTTTAATTAGTAATAGTAATCTTCTAACACAGGGGTCAGCAAACTATGATCTCCAGGCCAAATGTGGCTGCTGCCTTATTTTGTAAATAGTTTTACTGAAACACAGTCATGACCATTTATTTGCATATTGTCTGTGGCTGCTCTTGTGTTACAATAGCAGAGGTGAATAGTTGCCATAGAGACCACCACAGGCCTCAAAGACCTAAAGTATTTTCCATTTGGCCCTTTACAGAAAGTTTGCCAACCCCTGCTCTAATAAATACGTGTGGAAATATTAACAAAATCTTCATGAGCCAAAGGATTTGGATGTCATTTTTGCATAGCAAGTGTGTGTGTCTCAGGTAAACTAGTTTTTTTTTTTTTTCTTGAGACAGGGTCTCACACCCTGTTGTCTGGGCTAGAGTGCAGTGGCATTGTCATAGCTCATTGCAACCTCAAACTGGGCTCAAGCAATCCTCCTGCCTCAGCCTCCCAAGTAGCTGGGACTACAGGCATGCACCACCATGCCTGGCTCATTTTTCTGTTTTTTTGTAGAGATGGGGTCTCACTCTTGCTCAGGTTGATCTCGAACTCCTGGCCTCAAGGGATTTTCCTGCCTTGGCCTCCCCAAGTACTAGGATTACAGTCATAAGCCACTGCACCCAGCCAGGTAAAAAAGCGTTTCCTCCTCTAGTGTACAGGTTTTGTGCTGCTGTGACTAACTATAGAAGGTATAGGTGGGTGGCTGTGGTAGGGAGGTAAGAGTAGGATCCAGGAACATCTATTAACACCTACTGCATGCTTATCCTGTACAGGACCCTGTGATAGGTCATGATACTGAATATGATAGTTTTAACTATCATAAATATCATACAATACACCAGCACATTTACTGTGATCCTCACAGTACTATGAGGTAGGCATCTTTATTTCATGCTGTTTTATTGATGAGGACACTGGGGCTTAGAGAGGTTAGAAAATTTGCTCAAAGTCATGCAAGTATTAAGGAGAAAAACCAAGGACTCAAGTCTGTCTCCAAAGAGAGATACAGTGGATTCAGTTTAGAGTCCCTAGGAGGAATTCTCAAACATTTTGCAGTCATGAGTCATACACAAATGAGTGCTTTAGGCTTCTCTGGCTCTCAGTACAAGATCCTTGGGAGAAAGCAACTAAGTCCTATCTCTAATGTACAGTGAGGACACATAGTGTCTTAGCCTGTGCTGCTTTAACAGAATACCCGAGACTGGTTAATTTATTAACAGACATTTATTGGCTTACAGTTCTAGAGGCTAGGAAGTACATTATCAAGGGTGCCAAAAGGTTTGGTGATTCAGCTTCAGAGATGATGCCTGGAACGCTGTGTCTCCATCCTCACAAGACAGAAGACAAAAGGGCAAAGAGATAGCAAATCCACTTCAAGCCCTTTTTATAATGGCATTAATTCATCCATGAGGGCAGAGTTAATTACATCTTAAAGCACCCACCTACCAATACTACTATCACATTGGGAATTTGGTTTCAACCTATGAATTTTGGAGGAGACACAAATATTCAAACCACAACACACAATGGGAACACGATACTTAGTATTATATAATGAAAATCACTTCAGAAAAATTACCTCACTTTACTCATTTATTCTCTAAAATGGGGGTAATATCTATCGTGATTAGTTCAGAGGAAAGTGAATATTAAACTTTGAAAGTAGAGCACTTGGTATAAAAGTATATTTACATTGTGTAAACTAAACATTGTTTAGTTTGTATCTCTATCTAAGCAAGTATGCCTCGGAACCACATTTGGCTATCTCATTCTTTTTTTTTTTTTTTGCGGTAATACACAGGCTATTTTATTAGTACATCGAATTATAAGATCTGCCATGCCAAGTGGTGATGAATGTGAACTATATATGAAGATGCCTACAACAACTGTAACATAACATAAAAAGGAACAGATTTATATTGGTGGGAAAATTACAGGTACTGCTTTGCTTACAGGTACTTACTATGGCCATCTGTTGCCAGCATTTGTAACTGGGAGTAAGGCTAAATTTCTGGTACATTAGTGAAAATAAAGATGTAACATTTTCCTCCATCAAGTTCATGGATACTTCTGACTTCCATCCAGGTAAGAACCTCTGCTTCCAGGGGAAATTCTGGACATGATCAGGACATCCCTGACGAAATTCAGAGAGGAGGTTAAGACCTCACTCAAGAATTCCCATTGCATCACAGACTTCTGCAGTGTTTCTTTCCTTGTTATCTTCATGGTGATTACTGCAGATTCCTACTCAGGGCTTGTTCATTCAGGTCCCATTGACGAGATATTTGAAAACAAATTCATCAACCCAAGTTCTGATTCTCCTGATAGCAAGCAGTTTCTGAGTTGTATCAGCATGCCAGCTTAATGGGTTAAGGTGAATAATTCATTTCATTGTCTTCCATCTCAGGGGCGGCCAGGGGCTGGGGCAACGCATCCACTCTGCTGGCGGGGCAGTCCTGGGGCCGGATCTCCTTGGCCAGCTGCCCCTTCTTCTTCAACGTGCAAGCCTCTTGGTATGGTGGTGAGATGGGGGGTTGTGTGGGCGGAGTATACTTGTACTCTGAGCCATCCTCTAGATCCAGTGGGTAACTTCGGTCTGAATCATAGGAGCTCAGGTCCCCACAGGTCACAAAAGGCACAATGACGCGGGTGGGACCGTCTAGCTGGTTGAAATCTGGGTCGTAAGAGTGATCCAGCAGGGGTTTGGTCAGGTCTGGCATGAAGCCCTCAGGAGGGTCATAACCCTGACAGACAGCAAAGGCCTCGATGCTGGAGTTCCGGCTGCTCCTGGGCTTGGCACAAAGCACACTGGAGAAGAAGACACGCAGCTGGCTGTAGAGGAGCGTCACATCCCGGCCTCGGAATATCTTGGCCACAAAGCAGCCCCCTGGTTTCAAGACATGTGTAGCAATGTTCAGAGCGGCCAGGAGGAGCTGGGCCTGCATATACTCATCAACATCATGGAGGCCAGTTACATCGGGAGCCCCATCACACACTACTAGGTCTGCGGGGCAGCCCTCAAAGTGCTGGATGATCTCCTTGGCAGTGGACAGCTGGGTGATATCTCCTTGGATCTGTAAAACACCTGGTAGTGGAGCCATAGCCTGCAGGTCCACGGCCACCACGTGGCCAGACCCTTGGCCCCCAATCTTCTGGCTCAGCACTTGGCTCCAGCTGCCTGGGGCTGCACATAGGTCAACTGCCCGTGTCACACCTTGGAAGAGCTGGAATTCTTCATCAAGTTGTAGCAGCTTGAAGGCGCTGCGGGCACGCCAGCCATTCTCCTTCGCCAGACGGTAGTAGACATCCCGCTTGTCCTTCGACGTCCGTCCCATCTCACACAGTTTGCTCAAGTACCTGCCAACAGTCAGCTGATGCCACCAAGTATCAGTAACCAGGTAAGTGGGCTACCACCTACCTCTTAGCTTTCGGAACGAGGAGAAGCTGGAGGAAGGAGGTTGGTCTGATAGCAGCACGAACCTAGGTGAGAGCGCAAACACGTAAGAAATTGCAGGGCTTCAGTTTGTGTTCACAGTTGACCCCAACACCTGTCATGCACGCCTAAGAGTTATTGCTACACAGCACGTAAGCTTGGCACTGTGGAACGCCGAGGCTCTGGCGAGGCCCAGACCCAAGTCCTCACTATCTCATTCTTTAAACTCAGATTTCCAGGTCTCACACCCAGAGATTTCTTCCATAAGCCTGTGGGGGTGGGGACCAGTAGTCAGAATTCCAGTTGATTCTGATGCAGGTGATCTGGGAGCTAGACTTTGAGAATTACTGCTTAGAGATACAATTGCTATTTCATGAAACAGCTATTAAAAAGAATACTTTATTATTAAAAAGGAACTTTTCACTTAAAAATAATGAATGCATGCTGTAAAATAACTCAAGCAGTACTGAAAAATGTAAAGTAAAAGGGTTCTCTCCTCACCACCCACTCTTCTCAACCCTGAGTTTTAATGATTAGCTTTCCAGACTTTTTTCTATACCTATACAAACATATACCATCATGTATCACTTAACAGCAGGGATGCGTTCTGAGAAACACATCCTCATCCTTAGGCAATTTTATCATTGTGTCAACATCGAAGAATATACTTACACAAACTTAGATGGTATGGCCTACTACACATCTGGGCTATCTGGCATCAGCCTATTACTCCTAGATTACAAACCTATACAGCATGTTACTATACTAGATACTGTAGGCAACTATAACATGATAGTAAATATTTGTGTATCTAAACATAGAAAAAATACAGTAAAAATAAGGTATTATAATCTTATGGAACCACCACTATATATGAGATCTGCTGTTGACTGAAACGTCACTATGCAGCACATGACTATATATTGGTTAAAAATGATGAGCATTTGATGTTGTTTCTAATTTTTTGCTATTAAAAATAATGCTGAAATAAATACCCTTCTTTTCATGTCTTTGAGCAACTCTGTGGCTGCTTCTGTAGGATAGATTCCTAAAAGTTGAATCACTGGGCCAAAAGATTTAAATAGCACAGAAGGGAATAAAATTAAAAGTGCTTCCCCATCTCCTTCCAATCCCATTTTCCAGAGGGTGCCACTGTGATCTTGTGTATTCTTAAACAAAATGTTTATATAGGTACGTTCATTTTATTTTGACACACTGTCAATCTGTCCTTCAAGACTGCCTATTTCCCTAACCTATTTTATTTCTAACTTAAATTTTCCTGGTGGCTCTTTAATTTTACTGCCTTCATTGTTTTCAAGTACAATTGGCAACTGAATCATTGATTGGCATGCTGCTTCTAATAATGCTGAAAATTGAGGAAGCTTTTCCCAAAGGCTCTTCAGTAACGGTCAACGAGTCTCTAGGGATTTAAATAAATTTCTGGGAAAAGACTAAGTAGAATTTGAGCATAAAATGATTTCTTAAAATTCTACACTAAAGCAAACGTACATAATTTTAACATGTAAGTCTTTTTTTCCCTCCCCCCAACATATGTTCCACTTTTTTTGTATTCTTATCATTCCCTCTCATGAATGTTATATTCCAGCCAAAGTACTAGCCACTCTCAGATTATGTCCTTTTAGCTTTGCTTCTGCTCTTCCTTGACTAGAATGCATCCCTCCTTGATTTCAGTTAATACTACAAAGGACCTGAGTTCAAATCTCAGCTCTGAGCTGTCTAACCTTTGCTAAATTATTTAATCACTTTCTGCTCTAGCTTTAGCCCCTGTAAAATAAGGATAATAATACCTATGAGGTTATTGTAACCATGAGTTAAAGTCTGTGAAAAGTGCACTAAATTCTATACAAAAACTAATTACTCTTAGTAATACTCTCCTTTAAGGCCTAGATAGATAGTAAGCTAAGTACAGGCAACATGTCTTATTTCTGTATATTCTTAGTGCCTGGAGTGAGGCTGAGTTTGTTGTTTATTAAACTGAATAAACATGTTATGCTATTTGTTTATATCTTCCTTCAGACATAGCAAGGTTTTTAAAGGCATCTTATATGATGAGGGCCCAACACAGAACCCAGCACATGGAACCATTTGTGGAATGAACATGCAATATCTGTAACCATGGTTTCATACTTATACATGATCATTAGCCCCTTGAGGGTAGGATTTAGTTCTTTCCATATCAAGTCTAACAAAAATGTTTGCTGATAATGGGGGAAAAAAAAAAGATGCATACCTGATTTGTCTAATGTGAATGGTAGACTCTAAACATTTCCAAACTGTACCTGGAGTGAATTGTAATGGATTCCCAGGCCCCACACCCAGAGATTTCTTCCATAGGTCTGCTCTTAAGTAGATGATTCATTTTTATTAATATTACCTTATTTTTTAGAGAAAGGGTCTCACGCTATCCCCCAGGCTGGAGTGCTGGAGTGCAGTGGCATGATCATAGCTCAATACAGCTTCAAATTTCTGGGCTCAAATAATCCTCCCACCTTGCCTTCTTGACTAGCTGGGATTACAGGCCTGAGCCACTGCGTCTGGCTCAATTTTTACAACAGCATGACAACCACAAATGAAACATACATCAGAAAAAAAAAAATAAGGAGCACAAGATTAAAAGTAAGGGGACTGGTGTTATAACATTTACTCTATCAGGCAGCAGCATCACGATTTCTCTAGGTTTTTTGACTTTAAATCAAAGGACTAGTTATCTGTAATTTATGACAAAATGCTAAGGCAAGTACTATGATAATCTAATTTTACTTGCTTAATTTCACATAAAAGTGGGGCACACCTGAGTAAATTTTAATTGTGAAACGGCCTAAGTTACCTGGGTTCTGGTCCTACCCCCGAAAATACACTATATATATAACCCTGAGAATAAAAAGGTTACTATCTCATACAGATTTTGTGACTATTAAGTAAAATAAATAAATGGCATAGCTTAGTCACTGGCACAGCTTGCGTTTTTAGGGCCAAGGAGTGGAGGCGGCAACGAGGTTGTTCCTCCTCTTGTCCTTACCCAAGGCAAGGTGGCACGCGAAATAACTTACCTGTGGTCTGATTTTACTTTTTTTTTTTATTGAGCTGGTGACGGAGTGGGTACTTTCGGTGCCCAATATTTTGAACGACCTGTCACAGAACATTGATACCAAGGTCCAACATTAACAGCAAAAAATATTTTTTAGAAATTAGAACTGCTCTCTCTATGCGAACTCATGCTAACATGAGTTCAGAATGAATTTACAAATTCACGCTAACCCAGCCACAAAGGGAATTATGGGGAGCCCTGCGAAGTGCCACCGTTCTCCAAGAGACCAGCAACCTGCGCAACGGCAGGGGAGGGGACGCGGCTACTTCTGCATTTGTCCGGCCGAGGGTGGATTGGGAGCTACGGCGCGCCTCCTCCCCAAGAGCAGAGATGAGGTCGGCGGTATTAAAGGCCGTGGTCGCAGCCGCCGCCGCCGCCTCTTCTCATCGAGCCTCCTACCTCACCCTGAGTCAGGTTCTCCAACTCCCGCTGGGTTTGGTCCATTCCTAAACTCGTAGCTAGCTGTAGAAGAGCAATACAACGCTGGAAAGCTTAGGGCCCGCAAATAGAAAAAGCGAGAACATCCCTACCACCATACTTACCAGCGGCACCCAGAACAACCAGCCGAGGTCGTCTCCTTCTTGCTCCGCCTCTTCCGCTTGCTACGTGCTTTCGCTTCCGGTCCCGCAATTCCGGCGCCGCTGTGAAGAGCTTTGCATTGTGGGAACTCCTTCCTTTCTCGCTCCCCGGCCATCTTGGTGGCTGGTTCTGGTGAGTGAGCTCCACCAGGCCGAGGTTGGACCGCGCGGGTATCCCTGTGGGTTGCCGTTTGGAGCTCCGGATCCTAAACTTCCTGTCTTGTCCTTTGTATGTTCTAGGTTGGGGGCCGTCCCGCACCTAAGGCAGGAAGATGGTGGCCGCAAAGAAGACGGTGAGTGAGGCAGGCCGGGGCCGGAAGACCGGTTCACGTGGAGAATTGAGTCGCGGCCGGGGCGGGCAGATCTGAACTGGGGCGACAGCATGCCCACTGGCATTTGGAGAATTCCAAAGAGAACCCGAAAGGTCCTCTCAATGACTCGCGGCCCTCGACTTCGGAAGTTTTATTAAGGGGCTCGACTCCAGAAAGCTGGATCCAATTTTGAGGTGGTTGCAAACAAGGCCTTCAGATCCCTGTTTAATGTTTGCTTTTTAGAAAAAGTCGTTGGAGTCGATCAACTCAAGGCTTCAACTCGTTATGAAAAGTGGAAAGTATGTGCTGGGGTACAAGCAGACTCTGAAGATGATCAGACAAGGCAAAGCGAAATTGGTTATCCTCGCCAACAACTGCCCAGCTTTGAGGTAATTGGAACCTGAGCTTGCGTCGCCCACCGCAAACTGATCGTGAGCCAGCATCCGCTAGTGTAAACTTGTGATTTGGGTAGCATGAACTCGATTTTATATGAAACTTGTTTTGCAAGCGAACACTTTGAGAACAATTATTAGATGGTTATTGTGATGTTTGGCTCTTGATTTTTTCCCACCTCTCATCATGTGCTTTCCTTCTATAAGCTTGATTTGGGGAGAAATGTGTGGCAGGAGGAGTAAAAACTACAGAACATCAAAGAAAAGTTGAAGCTGGATTACGGGGTTGCAGGTTGTTAAAGAATCACCTAGATCAGCCTGCTATATCTACTCTTTGAGCCATGGTTTATGCTCAGCTTACTGCTTTGAAATTGAACTTGGTGGGTATTGTAAATAAGCAAAAGAAACTTGGACCTTGCAGGATGTAAGTCATCTAATCAGTCCCCTACCCTCGTTGATTTTCTATAGTAATGCATAACCTGCACACAGCATTTTATGTAGTGTGTCTGTACTTATTGGCACCCCGAGTGCTTTCCTCATCCCATCTCACAATTTGGTTGTGAGAAAGAAACTGTTCTTTCAAGCTTACCTTTTACAGCAGTGCTTCTTAAAGGTAGCTGTGCAAAGAAATCACATAAGTGGTCTTGTTAAAATGTAGGTTCTGATTCAGTGGGTCTGGGATGGGGCCTGAGATGATTTGAACACTGAAATATTAACTCTTTGGGTAAATATTATCACTCCTCATCTAGGATTCAGAGCACTAGAGGATAATAGAAATGGCTTGTCTTTTAAATATAACTTGAGTTTGGATTCTGAATTCTCCACTTATATTCTGTGCTTTGATTTCTTTCTTGGTTAAAAACAGAGTACGTAATACTTACTTTAGAGATTGTGGGATTATATAGTGTAAAGTATCTAGCACTTAATGCTAAGTGAATAATGCTTTGCTTTTATTTGTTTTGCATCCTACTCTATTCCATGAACATAGATACTGTTGTAAACATGGTAGGTGTGAAGTAGATATTTTCTGGTTGTCCCCTCACTTGTGAGGAATCCAAGGGAAGGTTGGCTTGTACCAGTTAATGGATATGATAATATATTTCTGACAGTAACGAGTGGTTTTGCTACTGTTGGGAGGCCTCAGCATCATTAAAACTAATAAGAGAAGTAGTAACATTTAGTCTGTCAGTTGCTTGGTATGGCGTTTATTTGTTTGCCTTTTTTTGTTCCCAAAGGAAATCTGAAATAGAGTACTATGCCATGTTAGCCAAAACTGGTGTCCATCACTACAGTGGCAATAATATTGAATTGGGCACAGCATGTGGAAAATACTACAGAGTATGCACACTGGCTATCATTGATCCAGGTATGCATTTTAAATCAGAAAATCGTTTTTTCCTTTTCTAATGTAATATCTAAGTTTTCCTTGTTATACAAATGTCTTTGGTTCCTAAGTTCAGATAATAAGAATTTGGATATAACAAGAGATATCCTGGTTGTATTATGTAGAGAACTGGTAATGAATGCCAGTACATTATAATTAATGTTATTAATTTCAATTAGTGTTGTTAATTTTTTTTACTCTGAGATTATGAATTGTTTGATAAAACACCTAAGAAATAATGTCTTAGGAACTTGGTAAAAGGTGAAATTATAAGTGGGGATAATCGAGTAAAATAGTAGAAGAAAGTAATCCAAAGCTGTCTGAAAACAGGTAAAATTGGTTTAAAAAGAAGTGCCTACAAATACACATGAATTTTAGTTAATTCATAAAACACTGCGAATTTTCTCGCTGTTCTGATTTTGTAATAATCAGGACAGGCTAAGCATTCGCTATATTAAAACCATGCATGTGTCCCCAGACCTAGTTCTTTCCCTAGGTTTGGTTTTATAAATGCTTGTGATAAACCAAGTCTGATTTATTATATGATCATTTGTGTGATTGTATAATGGCTGTGATCTAGGTTATCTTTGGTCAACCTTAAGAAAAATGACAGTACACCTTATGTAATCATAACTTTTGCAAATAATCAGTTCTAATTTGCAGACGTTAGTCTAAAGGCATAACCAAAGTAGGGAAATTTTGTGATTGCTAGTTATCATTAAATGAATTGTAAAATCACTGTACTTTTATTTTCTAGGTGACTCTGATATCATTAGAAGCATGCCAGAACAGACTGGTGAAAAGTAAATTGTGCAAATTTTTTCTTTAATAAAACTTCACAGTGCCTGTGATATAAAAACAGTGTGTCCGTTTCAGTTATTTATATCTTTCTTTTAGTACACTTTTCTGGAGGTAGGATTAGAGGGGATGAGGTAGCTATTAATAGATATGGTGGTGGAACTTTTCAATGAAGAGTTAAACATTCCAGTTTCCATTTTTCAGTCTTTGTAAAGGGAGCGCACTGAGTTCCTTTCTAAGGAACTACTAAGTTATTGAGAGACTTAATTTTGTAATTCCAGTCTCAGGACATTGTTTGCATTTTATATTTGAATATGTTTGAGAAACAATAAGGCTAAATACCCAAAATTTAGCTAGACATGCACTTTACCAAATCTGAGTAGCAAAAAGGATTAAGTGAGAAATACGCTTCCCCACCCAAAAAGCTGTCATAGGCTGAGCAAAGTTCTATTATACTTTAATGAAGAAAGGTCTTTCCTAAGGTTGTTCAGTGGTTGGAAGTAGAAGAGATATATTTGGATGACTTCAAAATAATCTTTGCCCAAGTGTGTTTTATATCATTTGTTCTAAAAGATGTACTGTAATGTATTTTTGGTGTTTAGAATTTTGGGAAACTGCATACTGCATTTCCCAAGAGTATATACTTTGGAACTCTTTTCCCACATATGTTAAAATGCTTTGGAATATTCAAAGGAATTAATTTTGGGGAAAATGCTGATTTAGCTACATTTTGAATTTATAGAGGCTGGGTGCGGTGGCTCACGCCTGTAATCCTAGCTCTCTGGGAGGCCGAGGCAGGCGGACTGTTTGAGCTCAGGAGTTTGAGACCAGCCTGAGCAAGAGTGAGACCCCGTCTCTACTGAAAATAGAAAGAAATTAATCGGACAACTAAAAATATATAGAAAAAATTAGCCAGGCATGGTGGCGCATGCCTGTAGTCCCAGCTACTCGGGAAGCTGAGGCAGAAGGATTGCTTGAGCCCAGGAGTTTGAGGTTGCTGTGAGCTAGGATGACGCCACGGCACTCACTCTAGCCCCGGCAAAAGAGTGAGACTCTGTCTCAAAAAAAAAAAAAAAATTTATAGAGTTGAATGATACTAGTAGGGTATACCCTATGTAGTCTGCTGGGCTTTGAGGCAGGCTTCAGAAGTGTCAAAAATGACAATGTCTTTAGGATTTTAGACTCAATCTCCCTCTTCCCCCTTCTTTCTCCTCTTTCTCTAAAGCAATTTTGGATGGTAGATGAGTGAGACATAAGAGATGATGATGCCTTCTGTATACCATCCAGAAAATCAAGCGTTTTCTGAACTTGGAGTCAGGACTCCAGCTCTTAATAGTTGTATGACAACCATGGGTGGGTCATGTTCCCAGTTTTACAGGTGAGGGAGTTGATTTCTCTCAAGATAATATCTCATGATTCTAGTTTGTGTCTGAAGTTAGTCTGAGGTGGATATACTTTGGAGAGTCTGGCTTTTATTAACTGGTTATTTGATTATTCAATATTTCTCAATTTGAGAGCCCTACTGACTGATGGGACAATTCTTTGTTGTCCAGAGCTGTGGATGCTGCAGGGTAATTTTCATTCTTTCATTTTCCTTCCATGTCACTGAAACATTCAACACTCCCAAATGTCATCCCCACATTTAAAAAGAAAATTTTAATTATTATGGGCACATAATAGTTGTACAAATTTATAGAGTACATGTGCTGCTTTGATAGAGGCATACGATGTTTGTTAATCAAATCAGGGTAAGTTAGAATATCCATCACATCAAGCATCCCAACATTTTTAAACTGGCATCTTCCCTGGTTAAGAGCCACTGAGTTGTATGGAAAATTTTAAATGTTCTACAGTATTCATGTTTATATATGAAGAAACCAGTGTGCCCAAAGTGATATAAAATGTTTGAAATCTTTGATAAGAATTGCTTAGTCTTATCAAAGATTTAACTATAGAGACTACTGATCTCTAACACTGATACTGTCTATTTCCATAGTTTGAAAATGTTTTTATGATAAGCTTGATCAATTTCTCCCACAAGTGAACTCTTTACGCTATTTGGGTTATTTTTTTCCTCCAGGTTAACAAGCTTTAATTTCTTAAAGGATGGTGACCTGAAGAAAACATTATTACAGACACCAGTGTACCATTTCTTTTTAAAAAAATTTTAATTATGGGTACATAATGGTTGTATATCTTTTTTTCTTTGAGAAGGAAGGAGGAGTTTATTAACTTGCCAACAAATCAATAGTTGTATATCTTTATAGGGTACATACAATGTTTTGATACAGGCATACAATGTGAATTAAAGCAGGGTGATTGGGTATCCATCACCTCAGGCATTTAACATTTCTTTGTGTTAGGAACACTCCACTTCTACTCTTCTAGTTATTTTAAAGTATACCCTAACTTATTGCTGATTATAGTCACTTTGTTGTGCTATCAAATAGTGTTCATTCTATCCATTTTTCCACCCATTAACCATCATTCCTTTATTCCTACCCTCCCCACTACCCTTCCCTGCCTCTGTAACTCATTCTACTCTGTCTCCACGAGATCCATTGTTTTTAATATTTAGCTCCCACGTAGAAGTGAGAACATGTGGGATTTTTCTTTCTGTGCTTGGCTTATTTTACTTAACATAATGTTCTCCAGTTTCATCTGTGTTGTTGCAAGTGGCAGGATTTCATTCTTTTTTGTGCCTATATGATACTCAATTGTGTATACATATCACAGTTTCTTTATCCATTCGTCCACTGATGGGGACACTTAGGTTGATTCCATATCTTGGCTATTGCGAATAGTGCTACAATAAGCATGGGAGTATAGGTGTCTTTTCGATATACTGAATTCCCCTCTGAATACTCAGCAGTGGAATTGCTGGGTCATACAGTAGTTCTATTTTCAGGTTTTTGAGGAAGCCAGTCTATCATTTCTTTTGCATGATTTTTTGGCTGAAGGCATTTTGGAATGATGATTTTTAGAAAATTTATGATTTCGATGGGGCGCAGTGGCTCATGCCTGTAATCTTAGCACTCTGAGAGGCTGAGGTGGGTGGATCATTTGAGCTCGCGAGTTCAGGACCAGCCTGAGCAAGGGTGAGACCCGGTCTCTACTAAAAAAAATAGAAAGAAATTAGCTGAAACACTAAAAATATATAGAAAAAATTAGCCGAGCATAGTGGCGCGTGCCTGTAGTCCCAGCTACGCGAGAGGCTGAGGCAGGAGGATCGCTTGAGCCCAGGAGTTTGAGGTTGCTGTGAGCTAGGCTGATGCCACGGCTCTCTAGCCCGGGCAACAGAGTGAGACTCTGTCTCTAAAAAAAAAAAAAGAAAATTTATAATTTCTTGGGCCTTTTCCTAGGTAGTGATAATATGCTATAAGGTCATTTGGCTTTTACTTTTCTTTCTATGTACTTTTTGTGCAATCACTGTTGTTTTTTGCAGCGAGAAAGGAATTTAAAGTTCAGGGACAAGGAGTTTAAAAGCTAGTAGATAGGAAACATACCTCAGTCATTCTGTCCTGTGGTACCCGTGATGTAGTGCCATTAAACTACTGCCAGAGTCAGAAAATGCCACCGGCTAAGAAGATCTGGGAAGGTATAAGGTAGCATTTTTAAATGTTCTCTGATTACAATGAAAGCAATGGTGTTTGAGTAGGTAGCTCTAATAATGCAGGAGATTGCAGGAAATTCTAGCCTATTGGATTAACTCCATGCCTATATTGAATTGTTAGGTATGGAGATAGAAGTCCCAAAAGAGAGGTCAGATATTATGGAGTACGTTAAGAACTGCAGTTGTTATGGAATGGTGGTAGGAGTAAAAGGAGTGTAGAGAAGAAACCAAATTTTAGGCTAATGATGAATGCAATTAGTTGGATCGTCAGGAAGATTGTCATCTTCTTCATGGAAAGCTCTTTTCTCTTTGATCTGCTCTTTTGTAACTACCAGCTACCCCTTAGACTTGCTGCTCCCTCTGCCTGCAGTGGCATCTGCTTTCCTTCCCCCTCCCCCTTTTCCAGCCTACCTGTATTTACTCTGAGGGAGAGCCCAACATCCTCCAGTCTAGAACAGGTGCCTCAGAGTTACCTTAGACCTTTTTTTAAATCACAACTGTCTCTCACTAAACTAAGGTCCTAAAGGACAGGGACTCAACATAACTTTATGTCACTTACCAAAAATTAGAGCAGGCCGGGTGTGGTGGCTCACCTGTAATCCTAGTACTCTGGGAGGCCAAGGTTGGAGGATCACTTGAGCTCTGGAGTTCAAAACCAGCCTGAGCAAGAGTGAGACCCTGTCTCTACTAAAAATAGAAAAATCTACCAGGGATTGTGGCACATGCCTGTAGTCCCAGCTACTCAGGAGGCTGAGGCAGGAAGATAATTTGAGCCAAGGAATTTGAGGTTGCAGTGAGCTATGATGATGCCATTGCACTCTACCAGGGCAAACAGTGAGACTCTGTCTCAAGGAAAAAAAAAATTAGAGCAAATAATGACTTCTAGGGCTTAAAAGTTTACTTACTTCTCATTGATATACTTCTGGCTGTCTAGAATTTTATTTTTGTCTTGTTAATAGTAGTTCTTTACCATCTTGTGCACTTACCATTATTTAATCTACTACCTTCTACCTGTTTGCCCCAAAAGATAATTTTAGGGGTGGGAATGTGCCAAAATACTTTCCTCAGGTAAGGAATGAATTCATTCTATCCTTTCATTCACTCAACATACACTTAACCCAAGGACAATCTTTGTTTCTGATACTATTGGCTGCTGAAGAATAAAAATATAATAGCTAATTTTGAGCATTTAAAATGTTTTACTAAGTAGTATATATGTTACTTAACTCATTCAATCCTCTTGACAACCCATTGAAGTAGAACTATTAGCCCCATTTTGCAGATGAAATCAAGGCATGGAAAGGTCACAATAAATGATGAAAATGGAACGTAAAACCATTACACTGAAATGTACAAGTGGCAAAAAAAAGTGAGAATTCAAATTGTAGGCAATCTTCAAGTTAACTTGGATTAACCTGTAAATTTTGATTAATTTTATAAATCACTTTACAGAAATTTGGAAGCCTTTGTTTTCCATGAAGTTGTGTTCCCCGCAAGATGGAGAAATGTATTCAGTAGCTAAAAAATGTATGATCAGATGTATTTAATAGCTAAGAGGAGGTGGGGAACGGGCGGTCTTTTGAGCCACTAGAGGGAGCTTGAACACAATAGAAAATCAAGTAGACTTGACCATCTGGAAGCAATGCCTGAACTAATACACAGTCATGCACCACATAATGACATTTGGTCAACAACGGACTGCATATACGGTAGTGGCCCCATAAGATTATAATAAAGCTAAGAAATTCCTTTTCTATGTTTATATGTATTTATATACACAAATAATTAACCGTGTTACAGTTGCCTACAGTATTCATTACAGTAATGTGCTATATAGGTTTGTAGGCAAAAAGCAATAGGAGATAACACATAGCGTAGGTGTGTAGTAGGCTATACCATCTAGGTTTGTGTAAGTACACTATGATGTTCACAGGATGAAATTGCCTAATGATACATACCTCAGAACATAGGCCCATTGTTAAGGGATGCATGACTATCTCAAACGTAATGTCAACACAAACCAATACTACTTCCTCAAGAAAACCTGTGTTTGCAGGGTCAAATGGTTTACTCAAATATAAATATAAACTCAGGGTTTAATACTTTGAGTCACAACTTCTATGCCTAGAAAGAATTCGATTTGCAGATAAAGTTGAGGCCCAGGAGATACTCTTTGCCGCTCTATCACACTGTCCTTTGGGAGGACATTCTGATGGAAACACTTGTCTTGAAATATTTAAACCTAAGCTTATTCAAGGTGTTCTGTTTGTAAAGTATCATTTGGACCCTAAAATACAGTGGCTTCCATGGGAAGAACATCATTTTGGCTATCGTTTTTTTTAGAGACAGCATCTCAGTCTGTTGCCCAGGCTGGAGGGAAGTGGTGCAGTCACAGCTCACTGCATCCTCAAACTCCTGGGCTCAAGTGATCTTTCTGCCTCAGTTTCCCGAGTAGCTGAGACTACAGGAATGTACCTCCTTACCCAGCTAATATTTCCATTTTTTGTAGGGACAGGATCTCACGGTGTTGCTTAGGCTGGCCTTGAATTCCTGGCCTCAAGGGATTCTCCTGCCTCGGCCTCCCAGAGTCACAGGATTACAGGCAGGCCTCATTGGTTTTTTAAAGTCATCTTTGTTTTTGAGTATTACCATGTATTTGTGGAGATTCAGTGCCTTCCTGTAAATGTATAGTATTTCTGTGGCATGGACTACGTAGTTTATCAGTTCCCCTTCTGATGATATTTTAGGTTGTTTCTAATTTGTTGCTTTTACAAACTCTAGTACATTCTTATACAGATCTCCTTGTAAGTATGTGTTAAAATCATCTAATTAGGTAACTATTAAGTGCAGTTGCTAGTTACAGGGTTGTGTGTATTTTCAGTTTTATGAGATACCATCAGATTTATTCTCCAAAGAGACTGTTATTTGCGCTCTCCCTGTAACAGCCCCATATTGCCGCATCCTTACCAATAGTGAGTTACATTCATTTTTACTAAGTTGATGGGTGAAAAATGGTATCATCATTTTAACCTGCATTTTTCTGATTACTGGTAAGATTTTTTCATAACATTTTTTCATACACATATTGGCTATTTCTCATGTATACATATCTTGCATTTAAAGTTAAATTAAGAATTTTACACAATACCATTCTCTGAAGTGAATTTTAATATCGTATAAAAAATCCAACATGTTACACAAGCACATATGTCCTGTGTTTTATGCATACATCCATATACATATATCAAAGTAAAGTCCAATAAAAAAAATAGCATTTCCTATGGCCGGTGTTCTACAGCAGTAAGACTGCGCAAACTTCGTCTTATAGTGAAATGAGATTGCAACACTAAGGCAGGATGAGGCAGAAGCAAGTCATGTCCACAGTATATTACAAAATACCTTGCATAGCTTATTTATTCTCATGGTAAACTCATAGAATTCTGAAGGATTTTTTTTTTCCTAAATAAATTTATACAAGTTAGTGTCTACTTTTTGTCTTTGTTCTATAGCAAACCAGCTTTCTCAGTACTGGTTTTGTTTTACTTCACAACATTATCAACCTAAGCCTGAGCTTTGGGGCTTTGAACTGCTTTCATTGTAATCTTCGATGCAATGATGTACAGATAATGTAGAGCATTTCTAATCTTCATCTGTATCTGAGGCGATTTTCCAGGGCTTCCATTCTCTGTGTCATTTCTTCTAGTAAATCTCAAATTAAGGAAGAGGAACCTGAATTGCCTATTTTTACTCACATTCAAATATAACTTGATCATCTACATAAAAATTTGGATTCTGAAATATAAAAGACTTTGATTTGTTTTCCATTTTTGTCAAGTATTTTAAAACTCTGACTTGTAAGTTTATAGTAACTCATTTAACATACGATGTCAAGACAAATATATTTTAGGGTAAGCCCTTTTTTAAAAACATTATCAAAGCTAGTTAGCTCTGAATTTGTCTTTTTAATTCCACTCCCACCCCTGTTGCTTATAAATTAGTTTGCCATGGCACACTACTGGGAGCTAGAGAACTGATAATGTTGGGAATGTGGTGGAGAGAAGAAAATGAAAGGATTAGGCCTTGGAAAATAAGATACAAAGTCAGAAGAGAAGGGAAATAGGAAATTTTCACCCATGGTGCCAGATAAAGCCAAAAGGCGGCAGCCTTCAGGAATTCTGTCTTGACTTGTGCTCTTTCATATATATATATATGTATCTTTTTTAGTCTTCATGAGGTAGACTTCAGTGGGAAAAGGGAAAGGAAAGGGGCATTAGAATAAATATTTATCTTCCTTGTAAGCTCCTTAATATCCTCCATCTGCCCTCTTGGTGGCAAAATGAGAGTCTAGACTTATCATCTATATTAACCAATATCAGAAAGATTATTTTATTTTACTTAGGGGAGCATATTTCCAGCTTTCAGAAAGGGAAGTGCTATATGCTATTGTTCCGTATTACATAAGCCCATTGGCACAGAGGTAGTTCAGAATTAAACCATTTCCCTGTAGACTAGTTGATACATGCTGAGAAAGATACCAGCCAGCTTTAGTAAGCTTACTGTAATTCTAAGTTTGGAGCAGTTGGCAGGGTGTTCAATGTGTAAAAGCACTGAATTCTCATTTCTCTATTATCCCAGAGCATTCCTTTTATTCGTAATATTGTTTTAATGAATCATTGGATCCTGCTTTTCCCTTAGAATGTTTCATCTTTTAGAGTGCTGATAGAAAACATTTCTGCTGCCAAAAAAAAAAAAAACTAACCCACTCAAAAAACACCCCAGCCCTCCAGAAAGTACACGCTGAATCCAAATGTGCCCGTGGTGTAGCCTGGGGCTAAAGGAAAGGTTTGGAGTTTAGATTGAGTTTGAAACCTCTTCCTCCTACAACATTCTTTGCCTAAACATACTGTACCTTTGATGTATTTCAGACCCAGCACATATCCTACATATCCTCCCAGCAGGGAGAAAGTTAAGTCAGTCTCTTTTTTCTTTACCTTGCATGCTGACTGCCCTTATTGCTAAACCGTCTAGAACAGGAGATGGCAACCAAGTGCTTGACCATTGCCACTAAGCTTGGCTTGCCCTTCGCTCCCAGACATCTCTTAGGCTGCTTTTTTAAGCAAAGGTATTTCCCGGAGTTCAGTATTCTCAAATTTGTGGGAATGACTAAAGCTGATAAACCCACATAAAGTATTAGTGAAGTTTTGGTAATATTCTTTATGTTCCATACAGAAGCATAATATCAGAAAAGGATATAGCGCTGTGTTAATTTTCTTACTTCTTCATTTGCAAGGTTCTGGAACATTATAAGGTTTTCACATTTGCATTGATCCTGTTTTTCTTCCAAGGGGCTTCCTGAGAAAGCAGATGGAAAGTGTTCACCTCTATAACCCACCAGACTTCCCAGATTCATAATAATAGGACTGAATCAGCATATGGAGGAAACCATAATGAAAGAAATGTTTTTAACTTTTTCCATGCAGCCAGATCCAGTAAAGTACATACCAGAAAAGGGCTGTATATGCTTCCAGCACTAGAAGTGGCCGTTATTGTGGATTAGTGGGGAAGACTACTACAGTTTCTTTTAGTTTTTTTTTTAGTTCTCATTTTACTTAAGTTCATTCTTTTCGTTTCCTTTATACTATTGCATACTTCTTCCTTTCTTTTCCTCCTTAAAGCTAAGTTTGTTGGCAAGCTAAAAGTCTGGGATCAAGTTATCTTACAGAACTGTTTCATTTGGAATTACCTGCAGAGTTTGTCGAATGGAAAAGTTTTTGTGTAGACCGTAAAAGATTGTCTTCTTCAAACAGGTATCTGTGTTGCACTGCAAAATTAGAACAGGAAAGTAGGTCTTGGATGTTTATGGTGACTGGCTCAGATTCTGTAAAGAGAAAGAAAACTGAAGTCAAACGTGCTTGACACTATTGTGGTTATAAAACAGCCATCAGCAGAGTAAGTACTTGGTATTTCCAGTATTTGGTACAGAGCTTTACTTTGGGACATACTGTGGCAAAAAGATTGTCAGCAGAGATACTAATTTCCTTTTTTTTTTTTTGAGGAAAAAAGGCCTTAATTAACATAATTTAAATCTTACTTACTTTCACTCCTTTACAACTTTTATCTAGAGGGAAACCATGGTGGAAGTACCCACCAAAGTTTCTAAAAACACTGCTTTTTAAAATTACCTGTTGGCTGGTGGACTCTCTTTGGCAGTTCCCCTGCTGGGGAGTCCTGTCTTCCATCAAAGTCTTCTAGAGCTAAGCAGAAAAAGATGACCAAAAGGAGTGACAGTTGTCCACATGCATGCATGTGTTCTTTAGGAAGCTTGTGCCAGACCAACTCCTTACCTACTGCCATAACCCAGGGTTTTTTGGTTTTATTTGGTAACACCAAAGATTCAAAAAAGCAATTGGGTACCATGATATCTATGACCACTCTAGGGCAGTTCTCACTAGCAAGAGAAGCCTAGACCCTTTAAGTACATCTTACTTAAGATGCTCCCCAAAATGGTCATGTCTAGAAAGTAGGGCAGACAGAAAGGTGAAGTTGTTGAAGGGTCAAGTCACAATGTCAGCAGCTCCACTCGAGGCATTTTAACTCAAATGAAACAGTCAAGAGGCAAAACATTCTCTATTCACAGAAATCTGAAAGGCCTTCCCTCCCTGGTCCCCCTTCATCTCAGAGTTCTTTACTTTGGAGGAGTAAGACACAGCACTTAGACTTGGATTTTACTGGTGACTAAAACTGGGACATGAGTAAAAAAATTGGGCGTAACTGCTGTATGTAAGTACACCTGGCACAATTAGCAAACTGGAGAAAAGCATACACAACAAAATCTGAATTTTATCTCTTAATCAAATGATCATCTCTCTAGGGTTTTTCTGAAGAGGAAGTTGCTGGCATGTCAAAACATGTATCACACTGCCCGGCACAGAGCAAGTGCTCAAGCAACGGTAGCTGTCTCTTTTGTGTTGCCCCCTCTCCCTGTTCCCCTTTTTGTGCTTAGTGTTTCCAGGCACCACTGGCCCTGCTCACCAGGGAGCACTTGGAAGGAATGGGTTGAGAATTTCTCATTCAAGGGTTCATGCTGCCCTGTTCACTAAGGTCTTTCCTGGACGTAAACTATAGTACCTTCACAGATGCGTTTCTTTAGTTTTTCACTTATCTCGCCCATTGTGGTGAAGTCTTCGGCATAGAAGAGGTGCTTGTCTGTGGGCTCAGAGGCAATCTCTTGTAGTTCTTCTTCAATGGCTTTTCCTACTCCAACAGCATACATAGTGATACCTAAGGCACAGATCAAATTAGGAAAAAGGTAGAGTTGAAAGCTGGGCACAGTGGTACGCACCTATAGTCCCAGCTACTCAGGAGGCTGAAGCAGGAGGATCACTTGAGCTCCGGAGTTTGAGGCCAGCCTAGGCAACATAGTGAGACCCCATTTCTTGGCAGGGGGTCGGGGGGAGAGAACAAGGTAGTTAGAATTGTGTTCCCTGGGTCTGAAAGTTGTGAGCACTGCCCCCAAAGCCAGCTAGATATTAAGTGGTGTGATTTGAGAGGTCCATATCAGCCTCCCTTTCCTTTTATTTTTCTACCATTTTTATTTCTGCCCTGTGAGCAAAAAGGATCCAAGAGAGAGGTGAGGCATCTGGGAGAGGTTGGGAAGTTAAACCACCAATCTGTTGCTCAGCTCTAGGCAAGACCATTTAAAAAAATCTAACTTTTCCACAAATTAGCCTTCTGGATAAGTAGAAAAGAGCACTATCTTATGGCTTGCTAAATGGGAGTCTCTTCTGGAAGAATTCTTAGGAGCAAGTCCATTTATGACCTTATAACCTAGTTTCTTCTTTGCAAAGTTACAGGATAGGAAACTCAAGTGACCTGGGACAAGTGAAACTGCTTTTTTCCCACCTTTCTCGGAAGGACACAATCTTGTAAGGAGATGCTAAGCTAAAAGAGAGAATCTACAGGCCACTGGAAATTCCCAAAGTCAAGAAAAAGAACCTTAAATTTCAAAAGGGATATAAGATTGCTCTAAAGCTTTTCTAAATCAAATTAATCATTAGACTTCCTTCCCTCATATATTCTTCATTTGAAAGTAAAACACAGTAAGAATTAAGTTCTGCTTGATTTCCTACATTTTTCAGCACTTATATCTTATTCTGGCTAATTCATTAGACTAGTTTTTTTTAAAATGCACATAAAAATGGTTCTTCAAGCCAAGGGGCAAGAGTTATGCCTTGTTCTAAGTCTGTGTAAGGTCAATAACCAAGTTCAGCATATTTGTCTGGGAGCCCAGTAACTTTATGTACAACTTCCTAAAAAGGATAACTATTAATACTATTTTAAGACTGTGTTAGCTATACATAAAAATAATTAAATTCATAGCAGGATGTTACCTCAAATAAATCTTGTTGATTCAAGAACCAAATAAATATCTGTTTCTCCTACCACCTGCCTTTGGGATGATTTGTGGAAATCTAAATGGGGGAAAGTGTAAGGTAGATTAGTGTCAATGAAATAAAAGGGCTAACCACTGTCTCTGGAGACCAAAATGCTTCCTCGAACACTGTTTTTTTGAGACAGGGCCTTGCTCTGTTGCCTGGGCTAGAGTGTGGTGGTGTCATCATAGCTCACAGCAACCTCAAAGTCCTGGTCTCAAGGGATCTTCTTGCTGCAGCCTCCGAAGTAGCTGGGACTATAGACATATGGCACCGCACCCAGCTAATTTTCTGTTTTTTGTAGAGACCGGGTCTTGCTATGTTGCTCAGACTGGTCTTGAACTCCTGGCCTCAAGTGATCCTCCAGCCTCAGCCTCCCAAAAGTGCTAGGATTACAGGCATGAGCCATTGTGCCTGGCCCTCCAAAACTTTTTAAAAATGCAGGCTAGAGGGGCCCATGGGTTTGGCATGATCTCTAGCAAGCTAGTCTATGATGAACAGCCAATTTTACAATTCACCCAGAAGATTCAGAGCACAACACTTTTTGTGGCTCCCACTCTCTTGGGCTAGAAAGAAAGGACTGAATAGTAAGATAAGCGGTATCAATGAAATGACCACCTTCACAAAGAGAGTGATTGAATGGCCATGTGAATCAGACTTTCTGTGAGGAGAAATGGAGTTCACCAATGGTATTGCTAGTACTTTCCTCCTTTGTTCATTCACTCAGCAAGTAGTTGTCACACATCTGCCATGTGCCAGGCCTGATCTAGGCACTGGGTCGATAAAGTCTTGGATGAGGCCTTGATCTGTGCATGCCTTATTTCTCCTTATAGGACTTGCTAAAGCAATGTGCCTTCAACAAGCACTTAAAGAAGGTGGCTTTCAAGCAAACTACTTCACAAACTCAAGTTTTCTCATCTTCCTGCAAGGAATCCAGAAACCACCATAAACTGTCTCTACCAACCAACCCAGCCTTTGGATTCCCTTTTGCCAAGGGCCTTACTCCTCTATCACACTTCACATCTATACAACTGAAGTAACCCTCAAATCCCTTCCCGCATTATACATGAGGTCAGGAAAACCTCAGAGAACAGGCCGAGCTTTACAGAGCAGCAAGAACTTAAGAGTCTTAATCTCTTCCAACATTTTAGTTTTCTTAAAAGCTAGCTTTTGCTTTCTGCAAGCACAAAAGCATTGTCTATCCTGACTATTGCACTTTCAGAGTGTTCACGTGAAGCATTGGTTAAAAATATATATAAAAATATATAAAATATACATGATATATGACATTATATAATATATATGTTATATATAATATATGACATATATATAAAAATAAATAAAAATATATATATATCAGTAAGAGTTCCCACCAGGAATCTAGTTTTTATAAGCTCTTCAGGTGATTCTAAAGTAACCAGACCTGTGTTTGGGCACTGTTGTGTATTTGTCTGTGATTAAACAGCACACACAGGGGTGATTCTCTCCTCTGGAGGTCACAAGGTCACAAACTTGCTAGTAAATCACAGATGATGACCTGGGTGTGGTCTGGCTAACCTGACCTTCCGGTTGGCGAGACTCTCTCGTCTTTTCTGAGCACTTTAATTCCTGTGGGGCCTCATTAAGGCCTCTAGGTGGCAGTTTAGTAAAGGTGTATAATCACGGTTCACAGGAAGCCTTTCTGTACTTTCAAAGACTCTTACTCCTATGGCCAGCTGTCACCATTGAGTGAATTTAAGAAATCTGAGCCTTGGGTGGTGTTAACGACACCTCCATCCCATATTACCATTGGCTTTGGCTTTATTGGCCCATTCAGAGACGTCGTCCTGAGCCCGTCCGTCGGTGAACACGATGGCCACTCTGGGCACCCGTGCGGAGGGGGGCCTGGCCCCTTCTACTTGGGTAAAACTTCTCTCAAACATGTGTTTCAGGGCCAGCCCAGTCATAGAGCCCTTGCCCATGTATTTCATGTGGGCTACGGCTTTTTTCATGTCTTTGGCAGAGTTGAAGTTTCTCAGGGTAAACTCTGTGCGGACCTGCGTGGAATACTGGAGCAGCCCCACTCGAGCAGCTTTGGGGGAAATCGCCAAGGAATCTATAATTCCAGTGACAAATTGCTTCACAACTTCAAAATTCTCTTCTCCCAGGCTTTTGGATCCATCAATCACAAAGATCAAGTCAATTGGGCCTTCAGTGCATCCTATAGAAACCAAAGGAAAGTTGACATAGTTAAATAATTAAAAATCATTTAGACACAAGAGTAGAAGAAAATTATGCTTCAATTGGAGACATAACCCCTTTGGGGAACCACCTTTGGTTTTTAGATAATACACAGGACAGACGAGAGGTGTTGGGAGGGTCACAAGCAACAGTAATTTTCACATATGCTTTTATGTTTGGCTTGTCAAATTGATAAAAACTATTTTCACAAGCAAAATCACATAGTGGATGTACAAACTGTCTAGGAAACCAAGTCCACACTGTACCCTGGAACACTGACAGCCAGGTCTGGGAGGGGGTTTGTATTGCGTATACTGAAGGGTCTGACAACACCCAGAAGATTCCTACCGCTACTCCAGGAGTAGCGATTATATTAGTAGACATTACGTTGGTGCTGGCTTCTGACAGACGACGGAGAAGGAAATTCTTAAAATTCAGCTCCGGCATCACCTTTTCCAGAGAGTTTTCCTAGTAAGCCAGCTTGTATCAGTTACTCTCTGTATACTGCTAACACTACTAATTTATTTATTAACCAAGAATTTATTTATCGAGTACCTGTTTTGTACAAGGCAGTGGGTACAGCAGGATTGTGATAGTAACCAAGACAAAGTCCCTGATAGCAAGTTGCTTACAGTCTAATGTACTCTCTGCAGTGCTCCACGTTGTGCAATAATTATTTAATTATGTGTCTGTCTCCTCATCCAGTCTGATGAGTTCCTCCTCAGCAGAGACTGTGTCTCATTCATTTTTGTGCCTCCAATACCTGGCACACAGTAAGTGTTCAATAAATGCTTGTTGACAGAATAAATGAATGAGGGGGGCCAAGCGCGGTGGCTCACACCTGTAATCCTAGCACTCTGGGAGGCCAAGGCTGGTGAATCATTTGAGCTCAGGAGTTCACGACCAGCCTGAGCAAGAGCGAGACCCTGTCTCTACTTAAAAAAATAGAAAGAACTTAACTGACCAACTAAAAATGTATAGAAACATTAGCCCGGCATGGTGGTGCATGTCTGTAGTCCCAGCTACTCGGGAGGCTGAGGCAGGAGGATCGCTTGAGCCCAGGAGTTTGAGGTTGTTGTGAGCTAGACTGACGCCACAGCACTCTACTCAGGGCAGTAGAATGAGACTCTGTCTCAAAAAAAAAAAATGAATGAGGGGGTGTTCATTGCGTAGCATACCTATACGTATTGTACTGACCTATTAAAGCTCACGAAAGAATTATCACCATGAATTCATTACACAAAAGCTTTTCATGCAACTTAGATGGTTGATGGTAAAACAGAGATAAAAGCTTTATGCAAATGCTTAAGCAATCTGGGTGTGGAGAGACTTGTTGTTTAGGGCTGCATAAGAAAACTTTACAGATCCAAAATGGATGATCTCATTTCAGTCTACAACATGTGATAAAACATTCTCTTTTATGTATCAAGCAGCTGTCTAATCTTTCAAAGTGAGGCACAACAATTTAAGCAAGTAAAGACATACACATGCAAAAATATTTCTATGCCTGGCTGGTATAACATGCTGACATAATTTGTGTGCGTGTGTGTGTATGTGTGCATGCGTGCACGTATATGTACATGTTGGGGGGCTGGGTTCTCTTCTTTCTCCATTAAGTGCTTGTCCTGATTACTCAACCTATCGATCCTTTATTAGTGAAAGAAGAAGAGGCCAATCCAGAGCTTCATTTACATTCATAGCCTGTTATTGAATCAACCATAAAAAGACACAGGTGGCATGCACAAGCCTCTCCAGCAGATTTCAGAAATCCTGAAATATAATTTTCCAGCACTGAGTCTGTTTTCTCCTCCATACACTCTTTTCTTACAGAACTTGCAGCCTCCATGCACAGAGGAGAGCCAAGAAGGCTTCTCCAGGAAACAAAAAACAAGGTAGAGTGGAAGAGTGTCAGGGTGAGAAGGGCCCAGACATTTGCTTTGAGACCCAGGAAGGACAGCCCCACTTGTTGGCTACCTGTTTCAGGAGGGTCATTCCCATTTTTCTCGGACATTTTGTTTTTGGTAATGAAGTCGATGAGAATGGAGCTGTGATTTGCTTTCAGAATATAAATTTCAGAGTCCTAGAATTTCAGGGTTGGATAAACCCCTTCCAGGTCACCTCCTCCAGCCCTGCTTTGCTTACATGCTCTTTATAGCATCCCACCCAGCCATTCAGTCTGGGCCTGAACACCTCTCTGGATGAGGAACTCACCACCTTAGCGCTAACGCCCCTTTGGACGGCTCTGCTGTTGATGATGGTAGCAGCAATCGTTTCCCACTCAGTGTGCGCCAGCCCTGGGCTCAGCGCCCTTAAATACATGATCTCATGTATTCCTCATGCTGGTTCTGTGAGATGGTATCTTCATTTTATAGACGGGGGAACTGAGACTCAGAGAGGTTAATAATGTGACCAACGTCACCAAGCAGACCAGGTCTGTCTGACCCGAAGCTGAAAATCCAGGTCTGTCTGACCCAAAGCCCATACTCTGAACTAATTAATCATGCAGCTTTCCCAGTAGAAAGTTTCTGTCCTTGTGCCAAGCTTAGCTTCTCCCTAGTCTTCTTTCTTTACCTGGGGCACGGTGGTGTCATATAAATCATGAGTGAGATAACAGTCACATTGGTATTTGGTACCTCAAGTTTTTTTTTTCCCTACAAAGATCCCCAGTTTCTTCCTTTATTTTTCACTTAACATAGTACTGAACTTCCTCCCCATGAAGCTTAATTCTTTCTGAGTCATGTTTATCTCTATCCTATTTCTTTAAATTTTTTTCTCAAAAATAATACATGCATGTGGAACAAAATTCAAACATTAGAAAAAGGGCATATAGGCTGGGTGAAGTGGCTCACACCTGTAATTCCAGCACTTTGGGAGGCTGATGTGGGAGGATCACTTGGGGCCAGGAGTTCAAGACCAGCCTGGACAACATAGTGAAACCCTGTCTCTACAAAAAAATCAGAAAAATTAGCTGGATGTGGTGGTATGTGCCTGAAGTCCCAGCTACTCAGGAGGCTGAGGCAGGAGGATCGTTTGAGCCCAGGAGTTTGAGGTCGTTGTGAGCTATGATGGTGCTATTGCACTCCAGCCTGGGAGATGGAGCAAAATCCTGTCTCTAAAAATAAAGAAAAGAAAAAAGGTGTGTGTGTGTAGAGAGAGAGCGAGAGAATGTCTATGTTAGAGTATATACATCAATGTATGAGAGAAAATACATCAATGGTAACATACTATAAAAACCATTCAGCACCATGCTTTTTTTTTCACTTAAATATCTTGGGGATACATCTAGAGCTGCTTTGTTCTTTTTAATAGATGCATGATATTCTATTGTATAGATATACTATAAATTATTTAACCAGACTCTTATGGGCAAATATTTAGCTTGTTTCCAGTTTTTTGCTGCTACAAATAATGCTGCACAAAGTATCCTTGTACATAAGGCTTTGTAATATGCACATATCTGTAGGATAAACCTACAGATAAAGCCTCTACCCTTTTGGCTGATAATGAACTTACTGTCGACTAAAACTGAAAGTGTTTCCAGAGGTGCTGCCGTTAAGCCCTCTCTTCCCCATGCCATATTTGTGCATATGCATTTATATTTATGAGAGAAGCAGAGCTGAGGGATTGAGGGATTTGTTGCCTGAAGATATTCCAAAAAGCAGTTGCTCCAAACCAAACGAAAGCAGAGAGCCAAGTTCAGATCACTTACTCTTGCACCGTCTTCCGTCTTCGGCTAGAACAAATCCCTCTGAGCATTTGCAGATGTAGGAATTGCCATTATTAACACAAATGTGCTCGCAGCCATGGTGGGTTGATTTGCAGACATCCTTCCCTGAGGAAAACGTAGGGAGTTGAACAATCCTATCAGTGTATAAATGAGGCACATTGAATAGTCGTGGAAGGAGAGATCATGGAAATCATTTATTTTTAAGAAAATCCATCTCTGTTCAAACGTCCTTCATAACATCCTTTTTAGTCTCATACTCAGGACAGGCTATGATAAGAAAGAAGCTCTCAGAAAGCTCTAGCTCCCGCACATATGAATGGTAAGAGGGGTGGTTGGGTGTCCTTGACTTATTATTAAATTTTAGAATTGTTAAATGTGCTTTAGCTTCTGATTTTTTCCACGGGCATCCCAAATCCTCCGGTTTTGATTGTCTAATGAACATTTCTCATGTGCGAGGTACTTTACACTCTTCAAAGCCCTTTAATCCTCACAACATCCTGTGAGAGGAGGAGAGCAAGGATAATGATTCCCAATACATACATGAAGAAACAGATGCCCCCAGCGTCTCACTAGTGCCCAGGGTCATCCAGCAAGGTGATGACACAGCCGAGGCCCCGTGTCTCCTGAGTCCTCCCCCTCCTCCACGCATGAAAG
>CAUYSK010112827.1:0-26855 GCA_963575035.1 Avahi laniger | reverse complement strand
GTCTTTCGGTACTCTCTGCTCTCCTGTACCTTGGCTTTTGGTAGCTAGAAAATGCCACTCTCATTCTTGTTCCAGGGCCTTTGCACATGCTGTTCTCTCTGCCTGGAATCCTCTTCCTTTGCCCCTCACAATGGTATTTGGTCATTTTGGTGAGATGTAAAATCGAATCACATTTACTGTTAGGCTGGTATGTGGATCCGGTCACTTAGCTCTGAATGAACCTAGCAGACTTCCAGCATCACATGTCAAAATGGCTTTGTGTTTTCGACTCATTAAGGAGCTCCCAGGAGTGCTGTAAGAAGCAGTACATGGTTTTCATTGAGCAAAATGGCTTCATAAAGAAAGTCATCTTTTCTTCTTTTTTCTTTTCCTTTTTTTTTTTTTTTACTAAAAATGTGTGAGGCAGGAAAACAAGGCTGCCCAGCTCATGGCAGTCCTGATGATGATCCTTGAGGCTGATCTTGGCCTTGTCCTTGGATGAAGAGAAACTGGCCCCCCACAGCTCCAAGGGGAAGAGGCCCAGACTGTCATTTTCTAACAATAGCAATAAAAGGGAATATGAAGAAACTAAGAATTCACAGTTAGAATACAGAAATTTTAGCTAAATTAACCCTTTATAAAATAAGTGAGCCCACCACATGTTTTATGTGAAAACAAGAAAAAAGCATCATTATCACTTTTTATAAATTTATTTTGATAGTCAGGTAAATTCATAATCAATATTATTCAGTGGTGATATAGTACAGGATTTATTTTATTAATGGAATATTTAAATAGCTTTATAAAAATATAAAAGACTTTATCCCAATATTTATAGACTCGCTAAGGATCTAAATGAGGCACTTGAAATCTCTAGTTATAATTTTAACATTTTTTGGAGAAATTACATGCTCTAGTGCCATTTCTGGCACTAGATTAGAGATTTATAAAGATCTCAAGCTCTGTGCCTCGTAAATGCTAAGGCTCTAGACCATATTTTGAGCAGAACTCTTTTCCTTCTGTACTGGGGGAAACAGAGTGACATATGGTACAGGTTAAAGGAATGGGGACTGAGAGACCAGATGAGTAATACAGAATCAATGGAGAATGGAAAGGGCCAAATGGTGCCTTTCCATATAATTCAGGCTCACATCAGTGTGCGTGCACGAGAGAAACGGATTCCGCCAGAGTCAATGCTGACAATCTGGATGCATCTTTCAAAGTTTCAGCAGGAGAATAAACTATGAAACAAAAGGCTTTTTCTTTCATCTTTAATGTGATTGTGACACAGTAATTGTTAGAATTCTGATATATTCTTAGGGAATAGGTAGATGTTGTGCTTAGAATATATCTTTTTTAAGATAGAGAGTCTGAAAATTATACGCAATCAATGTCAGACCCAGAGCAAGAATTGAGGCCTCTGACTTCCAATACCATGTTCCATCTACACAGTTCTTTCTCCAGTGAAGAAATAAAATTCAATAAATGTTTCTTGAGTTTTTTAATATGCAAGGTACTGTGGTAGGTGCTTGGGGTGAGAGTGGGGAATACGTACCAGTCATTTCTTGAGTCATGGGTCCTGCCCTCATGGGCTCCCACTGGACTTGCGAAGGCGAAATACAGCTACAAACAGGCTTTGCTTTTTGTGGTTCTGGTATGCGTGAAACTCACCAAAGTTCAGTTAAATAACACCAGTCCCCCAACAACATGGTTCAAATTTCAGGTACCATGGCATACTGACTGAAAGTCATTGCATGGAGCACCAATTCTGCTGCTAGCTCTTCAGTCTGCAAGTCACTATGTATATGACATTTGCTCATGAGGATTATTGACCAACCACGGCATTTTTTCTAAAGTCTGCAATGATGGGTGACCAATCACAGCGGTTCTTTCAAAGTCTGCAGTCATTGGTCACTCCACATCTGTTCTTCAGTTTATGCACTACCAGCAAAGAGTGCAGTTGTTCAGCCTCCTTGATTCCCAGGGTTAAATCCAGGTGGCATTTCACAAAAATGAATAATCGAAAGGACGAGTTGGCCGACAAAGATGAAAGAAAATATATCAAAGAAACAAAAATGTGCTAAAGATGGAAGTAAAATTTAAATGGGATGTAGACGGAGTATAGAAAATATAGCTGACCATGTGGAGTTATAGAAGAAAGAGCTGACCATGCAAATGTGGGCTCTGCCACCTCTGGAGATACTCTATATGTGCAGCCAGAAGAACTTACTGAGGGCGAACGTACAGACATAAATCAGGAAAGAGGTAGTGACAAAAAGAATGAAGGTGTCCTAAAGGCAGTAACTCCAGCAAAAAAAAAGAAAAGAAAAAGAAAAATCACTTCACATTAAAGGAACTCTCAGATATATTTTACAACATTGAAAACACAAAGGGGAAAATACTGGAAGTGATCCAGACTTAGAAAGCTGTATGCCAGTTTACCAAGACATAGAAAAGTTGCTTACCTCACATGCCTACCAACGAGAAGGCAAGTTGTATTCAAACTACTGTTGATAAGTTTTTTACAAAGAAATAAAACTTTAATTCCCAATGTTTCTAGTGTTTTAAATTACAGTGGGCTAAACTAGTATCAGTTTTACTATTTCTTTCATTTTAAAAATATATTAATACCTTCCAGTAAGAGAGATTTTAATGTTTTGACAAGTATTTTTAAATGTCACCAAAAATTATATTTTTCCTATTGATAATTAACATTTCTTTGCATGGTTTCAAATTGCATGGTCATTTCTACAGTTCTACATTCCCATGCACACTACCTGTATATGAATAATTAAATTATAGATTATATAATAACACATCATGATAAAAAAGGTGTCAAAGCAATGGATGATTAATTGCTAATTAATTTTTATAGATATTAATTTCCCTAAGAGGTCAAGAGAGGGAGAAATCTCTCCAGGCTGTAATGATGATGGTAATGATGATGATGATCATGGAAGACCTGAGATGTGCTTTGGAGTTTCCAATTTGAACAGACTCAGTGGAAGAAAGGCAGCATTTCAGGACAGTGGAAGAGTGTGCCCAGTCACTCATAGCAACCCATGTAGTATTATTGGCATGAATAATATCAGTAACATAGACTACTTGACTCTGGCATTTTTTCTCCTTCATGCATCCTTTTTTTGACAAATCATTTGATGTCAGAGTGCATGCCTAAAAAGTGGTTTTCAAGCCAAGCATGCTCAGATCACAAAGATTGTGAAATGATTTAGCACAAAAGATTGGGTTCAACCAACGAAATTGTGCCATAGGCACCTTCTCTCGTTATAGAGGTCAACCTCACCTTTACTTGTGGTAAAACATCACCTCTCAGGTGTTAGGAAGTCTTCCCTAAGTTCTCTCTAATAATAGTAATAACACATAATTGTATAGCTTTATAGTTTATTTGTGCCTTTAATATAAAAACATAGAAAGAGATAACCTGGGGGGTTAGGAATGGAGGCACCTGGAGGACTTACACTCTGTCTAAAGGATGGGGCTGCTACTTGGCTCTTAGAAGGCCCAATATTGTGAGATCCTTTAAAGTTTTTAAAAGAAGCCAGAAATCTTGACTTAATATGAAATTTTCCAATTTGAAAAGATCGACTTAAGCTTTTTAGCAGGGGAAACAAACCGTGTCCCTGTGCTTGTTCTGATTGCCAGTTTGTAACTGCTTTATGAGACAATGGTGCTATCTTATACACAGTATTCCTCCGATCTTGAAAAAGCAGGGATTATAATGCAGTTATTGTTATTACCAATTTTCATATGAGGAAACAGGCTTATAGAGCTTAAGTGGCTTGTTCAAGGAAGTTTTGGTATTAGGTTGTGGACCCAGTAATCTGATATCTTTTCCTCCTCTAAAACAGCTTCCTGAAGTTTGCTCTATTACCTGTAAGAATCTAGTAATCCTTCCCAGGAAAATATTCTCCCTGGAAACCTCACCCAGCAGCCCACAGAAGGCCAGGGGAGTTCTAAGGACCTGGCATGCAGGACTTCAAGGTCTGTCTCTTTAGAGCATCACCATTGTGAACAATTTGAAACCATTTCTGTCCCCATTAGTCTAAATGAATAGGTGGTCAATATAGTCTTCTAGTAATCCTGCACAATTATTTCTTTTACCTAAGCTTTATGTACATGTTCAGTGACGACACGTTTGCGGGGATTCTCCCTAACAAGTACTGGGAAGCATGTGCCTTCCAAAGTCACATGATTTAACAGACAGTATGGCTGAGGCTATGGTTAAAAATCCATTTAAGAAAAATGGAGAGACCAGTAGGGAGCAAGATGGCAAAATAGAAACCTCTGGCAATTGTTCCTGCACGTGAACACCAAATTTGACAAATACCTGTGCAAGGAAGCACCTTGAGAAAAACCAAAAGTCAGGTGAGTGATCACAGTACCTGGTTTTAACATTATATCAAGGAAAGAGGCACTAAAGAGAGCAGAAAAGACAGTCTTGCATTTCCTACGCCACCTCTCCCCCATCCCCTGGCAGTGCCGCACAAACATGCCACGTGGAGAGAGAATCTGTGTGCCCGAGGCAGGGAAAGTGAAGTGATCATGGGAATTTGCTTTGACATTCAGGGTCGCCCATTGTCACAGGGGAACATGACACAGGGCAGAATCCTGCCAGTGCCAATGGAGGGAATGTTTAGACCAGCCCAGAAAGAGGAAAATCATCTGCCCCAAAACCCAAGTTCCAGCCAGTCCCACCACTGGCTGACACAAAGAGGCCTGGGGATGGGAATAAATTCATAAGGCAATCAGGCCACAAAGGCTGCAGTTCTTGGGCAATTCCTGCAGCTGTGCTGGCTCAGAGCCAGTGGACTTGAGGTGCACCTGACCCAGTGAGACACCATAGTGGCAGCCAAGCCAGTTCCTATGTCACCCCTCGCCCAACTGCAGACAGTGCAGCTCAGGGAGAGTTTTCTTCCACTTGGGGAAAGGAGAGGGAAGAATTAGGAGGACTTTGTTTTACAACTTGGGTACCGGCTTAGCCACAGTAAAATAAAGTACAAAGCAGATTCCTGAAGCCCCTGACTCCAGGCCTTAGTTCCTGGATGGCATTTCTAGACCCACCCTGGGAGAAAAGGAAACATGCTGCCGTGATGGAAAGGACCCAGTCCTGGCAGAATCCACTACCTATTGACTAAAGAGAGCTTGGGCTTTTAATAAATGTCGGAGGTAGCCAGGCAACAGTCACCATGGGCTTTAGGAGAGATTGGGCTGGCTTCAGGTATGACCTAGCATAGTCCTAGCTACAGTGGCCAAAAGGGAGTGCTTGTCACTTCTCTTCCAACTCCAGCAGCCCAGCAAAAAGAGTGAGGGAAGAGAGTGAGAGACTTTTCCTGGTAATCCAGGGAATTCTCCTGTAACTTATCCAAGTCCACCAAGGTGGTACTATCAGGAGTCTGCAAGAGTTACAGCATTACTAGGTGTGGGGCACCCCCAGTGCTGATATGGCTGCAGTGACCAAAAACTTAGATCGTAACATTCAAATCCCTTTGAATATCTGGAAAGTCTTCTCAAGAAGGATGCGTTCAAACATACCCAGACTGTGAAGATTAAAATAAATACCTAACTCCTCAATGCCCAGACATCAATAAATATCCACAAGTATCAAAAACATACAGGAAAACATGACTTCACCAAATGAACTAAATAAGGTACCAGTGACCAATCCCAGAGTGATGGAGTTATGTGCCCTTTCAGACAAAGAATTCAAAATGGCTGTCCTAGAGAAGTTCAATGAACTTCAAGACAACACAGAAAAGGAATTTACAAGCCTATCAGAGAAATTTAACAAAGAGATTGAAATAATGAAAAAAAACAGAAATTTTGGAGCTGAGGAATTCAACTGACAAACTGAGAAATGCGCCAGAAGCTCTTGACAGCAGAATTGATCAAGCAGAAAAAGCATTAGCGAGATTGAAGACAGGCTATTTGAAAATACATAGTCAGAAGAGAAAAGAGAATAAAAAGAATGAAGCACAGCTACAAGATCTAGAAAATAGCCTCAAAAGGACAAATCTAAGAGTTATTAGCCTAAAAGAAGGGGTAGAGAGAGATTGGGGTAGAAAGTTTATTCAAAGAAATAATAACAGAGAATTTTTCAAACACGAAGAAAGATACTAATATGCAGGTACAAGAAGGTCATAAAATACCAAGTAGACTTAACCCAAACAAGACTACCTCAAGGCATTTAATAATCAAGTCCCAAAGGTCACACATAAGCAAAGAGTCTAAAGGAAAGCAAGAAAAAAGAAAAAAATAACATATAAAGAAGTTCCAATAAGTCTGGCAGCAGATTTCTCAGTGGAAACCTTACAGGCCAAGACAGAATAGCAGGACTTATTCAAAGTGCTAAACAAAAAAAAAAACCTTAACCATGGAATATTATGTCATGCAAAATATCCTTCAAACATGAAGGAGAAATAAATGCTTTCCCAGACAAAGAAAAGCTTAGGAATTTCATCCATAACAGACCTATCTTACAAGAAATATGAAAAGAAGTTCTTCAATCTGAAAGAAAATGATGTTAATGAACAATAAGAGGTCATCTAAAGGAATACAACTCACTGATAACGGTAAGTACACTAATACAGAATACTGTATTGCTATAATTGTGGTGAATAAACCACTTATATCTTGAGTAGGAAGACTAAAGGACAAACCTATCAAAAATAACTACAATAACTTTTTGAGAGATAGACAGTATAAAAAGGTATGAACAACAAAAGATTAAAAAGTGTGGGGTGATGGACTTAAAGGATAGAATTTCTGTTAGATTTCTCCTTGTCTGTTTGTAAGAAGAGTTGTCATATGTTTAAAATATTAATAAATTGGTTATAAAATTTTTTTTTTGCAAACCTCATGGTATCCTCAAATCAAAAAACTTACAACAGGTAAAACACAAAAAAAGAAAAGCAAGAAATTAAAACACATTGCCAGAGAAAATCACTTTTACACAAAGGAAAACAGGAAGGAAGAAAGAGAGGATGACCAAACAACCTAAAATCAAATAACAACATGGCAGTAGTAAGTCCTCACCTGTCAATAACAGCATTGACTGTGAAAGGACTAAAATCTCCAATCAAAATACAGAGAGAAGACCCAATGATATGTTGTCTTCAAGAAACCCACTTCACCTACAAAGACACATATAGACTGTAAATAAAGGGATGGAAAAAGATAACCCATACAAATGGAAATAAAAAAGAGGAGTAGTAGCTATACTTAGATAAAATAGATTTCAAGACCAAAACTGTAAAATGAGACAAAGAAGGTCATTATGTAATGATAAAGTCGTCAATTTAGCAACACGATAGAGCAATTCTAAATATTTGTGCACCCAACACTGGAGCACCTCAATATATAAAGGAAATATTATCAAAGTTAAAGGGAGAGATAAGACACCAACACTTCACTTTCAACATTGAACAGATCATTCAGACAGAAAATCAACAAAGAAACATTGGATTTAATCTGCACTATAAATCAAATGGATCTAATAGATATTTAAGAATGTGTCATTCAATGGCTCAGCTCATGGATAATGATGTCAAGGACAGATGATATTTTAGGCCATAAAACAAGTCTTAAAAATTTCAAAAAAATTGAAATCATTTTAAGTATTTTCTCTGACTATGCTCCTGAATGACCAGTGCGTCAATGAAGAGATTAAAAAGGAAATTAAAAAATTATCAAAATAAATGAGAATGAAAACCCAACATATCAAAACCTATGGGAAATGGCAAAAGCAGTAATAAGAAGAAAGTTTTTCGCAAAAAGTGCCTACATCAAAAAATTAGAAAAGCTTCAATTAAACAATCTAATGATGTATCTTAAAGAACCAGAAAAACAAGAGAAAACCAAATCCAAAACTAGTATAAATAAGGAAATAATAAAGGTCAGGGCAGAGATAAATGAAATTGAAACAAAAAATACAAAAGATCAACAAAATGAAAATTTAGTTTCTTGAAAAGATAAACAAAATTGGCACACCTTTAGCCAGACTAACTAAGAATAAAAGAAAGAAGACCCAAATAAATAAAATCAGAGATGAAAAAGGAGGCATTATGACTGATACTGCAGAAATTCAAAGGATCATTTGAAACTACCATGAGCAGCTATATGCCAGTAAATTGGAAAATCTAGAAGAAATGGATAAATTCCTAGACACATACAATGTATCAAAACTGCACCAGAAAGAAATCCAAAACCTGAATAAGCCAATAACAAGTAACAAAATAGAAGCAGTAATAAAAAGTCTCCCATCAAAGAAAAGCCAAGGATCCAATGGCTTCACTGCTGAATTCTAGCAAACATTCAAAGAACCAAATACCAATCCTACTTAAACTATTCCAAAAAATCGAGGAGAAAAGAGTACTCCCAAACTCATTGTACAACACCTGTATCACCCTGATACCAAAACCAGAAAATGACACAACAATAAAAAGAAAACTATAGGCCACTATTTTTGATGAACATAAATGCAAAAATCCTCAAAAATTACTAGCAAACCTAATTCAACAACACATTAAAAAATTATCCGTCATGATCAAGTGGGATTCATCCCAGGGATGCCAGGATGGTTCAACATATGCAAATCAATCAATGTGATGCATCATATTAACAGAATGAAGGACAAAAACCATATTATCATTTCATTTGATGCTGAAAAAGCATTTGATAAAATTCAATATCCCTTCATGATAAAAACCCTCAAAAAACTGTAGAAGAAAATTACCTCAACATTATTAAAGCCATATATGCTAGACCCACAGCTAGTATCATACTGAATGAGGAAAAACTTAGCCTTTCCTCTAAGTTTTGGAACAAGACAAGGATGCCCACTATCAACACTGTTGTGCAGGAAGTTCTAGCTAGAGCAATCAGACAAAGAGAAAGAAATAAAGAGCATCAAAACTGGAAAGGAAGAAGTCAAATTAGCCTTGTTCGAAGATGACATGATCTTGTATTTAGAAAACCCTAAAGATTCCATCAAAAAATTGTTAGAATTGATAAATGAATTCAATAAAGTTGCAGAATACAAAATCAACATAGAAAAATCTGTAGCATTGTGTTAAGAAGTGGGATCTTTAAGAGATGATGAGGCCACAAGGGCTCTGTTCTCATGAATGCATTAATGCCATTATTGTGGGAGTGGATTCCTTATAAAATCATGAGTTTGGCCTCCTCACCCTCCTGTATTCTGCCGTAGGTTGATGTAGCAAGAAAGATGCCAGTCCCTTGAGCTGAGACTTCCCAGCCTCCAGAGTCATAAGCCGATCAATTTGTTTTCTTTATAAGTTCACCAGCCTCCGGTATTCTGTTATAGGAGCACAGAAAAAACTAAAACAGACCCCTTGCTTCTCTCCCTGAACCTAAACCTGTCAGACTCTCATGAGCCTGGCTTACCTGGTTTTGCCACAGCTGAGAGACAGATTTGGAAGATCAGACCCAGTGTGAGGAAACCCTTACATGCCTGGGTGCCAGCAGATCTAACAGGCAGAGAGAGCAAGGGTGTCGTATTCACTTGATAGTGTGGGTACAACAAAGTGCCTCAAACCGTGTTGCTTAAAACTGCAGAAATGTATTGTCTCACAGTTGCAGAGGCTGGAAATCCAAAATCAAGGTGGTGTCAGGGCCATGCTCCCTCTGGAACCTGTAGGGGAAACCCCTTCCTTGCTTCTTCTAGTTTCCGTGTTGGCCCAGCAATCCTTGGCATTGTTCGGCTTGTAGATGCATCACTTGGTTTATAGAAACGTCTGTGTTTCTTCTCTTCTTATAAGGACACTAGTCATTTTGGATTAGGGCCTACCCTAGTGACCTTATCCTGACTTGATTACATCTGCAAAGACCCCATTTCCAAATAAAGATACATCCACAGGTACCGGGGTAAGGATTTCACCATATCTTTTGGGGAGACATAATGCAACCCATAACACTGGGATGGGCACCACTGTCCTACAAGTAATGTGGTCTTATCTTCAATCACATAAGTCACTTCTGCTTTATGAAGAGCACCAAGTGAGGAGTAAACACACCTGAACTGTGCAATGCTCTCCTTCCAGGGTGTGAAGATGGGGAGTAAGTTTCTTCTTAACAAAAGTAGCCTACTTTTACCAAATTACAACTGCCATTTACAAACTTTTACTGAGGAAGTAATTTGCTAAGTGGCGTCCTAGTGGCCTGGACAAGATATTAATAGTTCCCAGTCCTGTCTAACTTACTTTTGAGTACACAGCCTATTGGAAAAACTATCTGGCTCCACAATTCTACTGATAAGGGAAAACTCACCAGTCTGCAGTCTGCCCACCAGAGCTGTGACACAGCTGTGACCTCCTTAACAGAGGTCAAAGGTAAGAGCAAGAGAGCCTTGGCACACAGCATTGGTCACGCTGGAGGCTAGAGCTGAGGCCAGCCCACACAGCACCCTTGTGCCCATTAGAAGATGAAAAAGGGACAAGCTCCAGGCCAGGGTACCTGGCCTGGTGAATGAGGGCAAGTTAGATTGCATCCTGTCCACTTTGCCCCCATGATGGGTTGTCCCTGTGCAAGACACAACCGTACCTGGTGGCTCAGCTGCTGGCTCCACTTCTCATCCATAAGGCCAAGCCCACAGGAAGGGACACGGTGGGAAGGATGCTGGCCGGGAATCTGGAAGAACTACATTGTGGCCAAAGTCCTGCATACTACTGGTGAGTGATGTTGGGCAATCTCTTACCTTTTCTAAGTCTTTATTTTCATCTATACAATGAGAATTAGAATGTATACTTTTTTGTTGTTGTCGTCATTTAGTTTTTTTTTCACAACCTGTAAAATGAGCTCTCATATATGGTACCAAGAAATGGATTGGATAATGCAGAGCTGCTCTGCAGGACGTAGGGGCGAGGGTCAGAGTCTGGCTGGCTTCTTCTTCCTGACCCTGAGGCAGCCACTGAAGCTATCCATGGAACCCCAGGTTCCTCAGAAGGGACGCAAAACGACAGCCTGGGGACTGGATGGCTCTGAGACCTCCTGAGGCCTTCACCTTCTAAGACTCTATCTCTCTGACCCTCAGCTTCCTAGCGGCCCTGATGCAAGGACATTCATAGGACAGTAAGCTCTTTTGATCATTTTTGTGTGTTTGATAGAGCAGCATTATAACGCGACCCATTACTGTAGGTAATGACACAGAGAAAGAAATTCATCGGGAGGGAGCTGTGTGAGAATGCTGCCAACATCTTACAGTCGTAGGGCGTTTCAGAGTTGACAAGTTGCTTTGCCATTGACTGCCTCCTTTAAGCCTCACACCAGTCCTGTGTGTCATCCCCACTTTCCAGATGAAGAAACGGCTGCAGGAATATTGAGTGGTCTGTCTCTGGTTACACAGCTAGAATTAGCTGCCGGTGGAGCCAGGTGTTTTGATTCGAAGTCCACCGTTTTTCCACTGTCTGTATCACAGCTGCTTGTCTTGACTAATCTGCTGCAGATTAAGTCTGGGAGGAATGAAGAGTTGACATCCAAATAGCTATAAATCCGCAGCGGGGCAGACAGTGTATGTTAGCATCTAAAAGGCTGCAGCAGTGGCAGAGGGAAAGCTGAATGAGGTGTTCATAGCCGCGGTTTCCTTTCATTATACAAAGGGTCTGCTTGTCAAGCACCATCTGGAAGATGATATGCAGCCACTTTTCTGTGATGAATGAAGACACGCAGAGGCAGATTCCAGAAGAACAGCATATACATCTTTGTTCAGTGATGTCAGACACGAAATTGAGTTGTTTAAAAACTTGCTCTCAAATACAGGCACCATAGTCACGGTACAAGGTCACATTGAACTTGGGCAAGCCAAGATGTGAGGTTTTCATCTGAAATTGTAAACAAACATGCTTTTGGGGGGAGATTTTTAAAAACCTTTTTGTGGTAAGGTAAAGCAGATACAGAAATCCACCCAAATCAAGTGGAGAGCTGGATAAATTATTTAAAGGTAAGTGGGCTTGTAACCTCCCCCTCCATGTGCGTGGACCCCATGACAACCCCCTTCCTTCTCCTGCAAAGCGATCACTATCTGACTTACAGTAATCACTTCCTTTCATTTCTTTATAGTTTTATCACTCAAGTATTGATCGTTGGACATTATAGTCTTGTCCATTAAAAAAATTTAATATGTCTTTCAAGTCTCTTTTCATTTACGGGTTTCCTTTCAATCTCTTCCTTTTCCCTACAATTTACCTGTTGAAGACCCTAGGCCATGTGGCAGTCCGGAGTTTGCTGAGTGCATCTTTGTGGTGCAGCTCAACCTGTCATTCTGTCTTCTGCATGTCCTGCAAGTTGGCTGTGGGGAGCATTGGATTGGAGTCAGGCTCCATGCCTTTTGCAGAATGTAACTGATGTGTTCTTTCATCAGGAGGCACGTCATGTCTAGTTTTCACTCTTTTTCAGTGTCAGCACCTGCTGAGGCTTAATGCCTGTATGAACTCATTTGCAAAGTGGTGATATTTTAATTCAATATTTCTTTTTCAATTATTCGTTGTGATGTTACTATCAAAAGATACTTACACTCAACTACTATCTGGTTCCCCAATTAAATACTTCATATAGTGCCAGGTGCGGTGGCTCACGCCTGTAATCCTAGCACTCTGGGAGGCCAAGGCGAGTGGATCGTTTGAGCTCAGGAGTTAGAGACCAGACTGAGCAAGAGTGAGACTCCCGTTTCTACTAAAAATAGAAAGAAAGTAGCTGGACAATTAAAAAATATATATAGAAAAAAAAATTAGCTGGGCATAGTGGCATGTGCCTGTAGTCCCACTACTCGGGAGGCTGAGGCAGAAGGATTGCTTGAGCCCAGGAGTTTGAGGTTGCTGTGAGCTAAGCTGACACCACGGCACTCTAGCCCGGACAACAGAGTGAGACTCTATCTCAAAATAAATAAATAAATACATACATACATACATACATACTTCATATAGGAAAGACAAGATAAATGCCTCATTTTTTTTTCATTTGCCAGTTTCTGAGATAGTGAGTTGTTTCCCTATCATCCTCTGAGGGCAGTCAATGAGTTTCAAAAATGCAATTATGAACTTCTGGATTTAAACATATTTGATAAGTTTGAATGCAATACAGTAAGTATTCTTACTGACATTCAGCTTTTTCTATCTTTGGCAAGTAGCAACATCTAAAGTTGGCTCCTGAATCCTTTGGCATTACTCTAGTAGTCTACACAGCTCTTTTGCTATGTAGACTTAGAGGTTTGGGATATGGTATGATCTCAAATCTCAGATCAGCCATTTCTTTTATTGAGAAATGGTATTTCAGGACTATAGTCTGGGCCCTCGGGGTGGTCATTGCTACTGGGTTTGTCATTGTCTGTAGACATTTTCAGTAGACAGAGCTAAGAAACACACACAGAGTTAGCTACATAGATAGACAAAACATACTATCTCATGAATTCATGCTCCTATTTCCAATTCAAATTCAGGACTAACGGGTTTTTCTGCAACTTAGCCTATATTACATCTCTAACTCTTCCTCTGCGCTGAGAAGCTGGTTCTCAAGAACACAAGGGATGATAGAATTAGCAAAATACATAATCCCGCATTTGCTTAATTCTGCATTATGTAAATTATTTCCCAATAATACTAATATTATTACCACAACCAATAAACTACTAAGATCAGTTAAAAGTTTTTGCATTTGCTCTCCCCATTCAACCCATTTTTAAAAATAATCAGACTATATCCACATTGTCAGATCATAGAACCAGTACACGCAATATTTTCTTTCTTTCTTTTCTTTTTCTTTTTGGAGATGGAGTCTTGCTCTGTCACCCTGGTTAGAGTGCAGTGCCATCATCGTAGCTCACTACAACCTCAAACCCTTGGGCTCAAGCAATCCTCCTGCCTCAGTCTCCCGAGTACCTGGGACTACAGGCATGTGCCACCACCCTGGCTAATTTTTCTATTTTTTATAGAGATGGGGTCTTGGTTTTTCTCAGGCTGATCTTGAACTCCTGAGCTTAAACCATCCTTCAGCTTCTCAGAGTGTTGGGATTACAGGCGTGAGCCACAGCACCCAGCCAATACTTTCTTTTTGACACTCAATTAGCCTCTTTAAAAATAACAGCTTTATAGAGGCATAATTAACATACCATAAAATTCGCTTTTTTAAAGTATACAATTCATTGGCTTTTAGTATATTCACAGAGTCGTACAACCATCACCCCTATCTAATTTTAGAACATTTTGTCACCTGAAAAAGAAGCCTGTACCCATTAGTAGAGACTTCCATTTCCTCCTCCTTCCAGTGCCTGGCGGCCACTAATCTATTTTCTTCCTCTATGAATTTGCTTCTTCTGTACATTTCATATCAATGAAATCACACACTATGTGGCTTCCTGTGGCTCCTTTCACTTAGTATAATGTTTTCAATGTTCACTTATATTGTAGCATGTATCAGTACTTCACTACTTCTTATGGCTGAAGATATTTGGATACACCACATTTTGTTTGTTTATTCATCAGTTGAGGGATATATATTATAGGTTGTTACCACTTTTTGGCTATTATGAATAACAGTGCCATCAATATTTGCATACCTGATTTTGTGTGAAAATATGTTTTCAATTCTCTTGAGTATATACTTATGATGGCAATTGCTGGGTCATATGGTAAATCAAAGTTTAACATGTTTACAAACTGCCAGATTTTTCCAAAGTGGCTGCACCATTTTACATCCTCGCTGGCATGTGTGAAGGTTTCACTTTCTCCATATCCTCACCAACACTTGTGAGTGTACGTCATTTTGACTGTAGCCATTTTTGTGAGTACAGAGTGGTGTCTCATTGTTTTTTGTTTTTTGTTTTTTTTTTGAGACAGGGTATCAGTCTGTCACTCAGGCTGGAGTGCAGTGGCATGATCATACCGCACTGCAACCTCCAACTCCTGGGATTATTCATCTTGAAAAAGTTCTTAATGTTTGTACACTTTGACCAACATCTACCCATTTCCCCCACTCCCAAGTCCTTGGCAGCCACCATTCTACTCTCTGTTTCTATGGGTTTAACTTTTTAGATTCCACATATAAGTGAGATCATACAGTATTTGTCTTTCTCTGCCTAGTTTATTTCACTTAGCATAATATCCTCCAGGTTCATCCATGTTGTTGCAAATGATGAGACCTTCTTCTTTATTACGGCTGAATAATATTCCTACGTGAGCGCACACACACAAACACATACATTTATACATGTATACATATATACACACACATTCTGTGCATTTTTTAATCCATTCATCCATCAGTGAACATATAGGTTGGTTCCACGTCTTTGCTTTTATGAATAATGGTACAATGAAGATGGAGTACAGATATCTCTTTGAGATACTGATTTTGTTTCCTTTTTTGTGCATTTCTTTTCTTGGTTGGAGAAATGTCAATTTAGATCCTTTGATTACTTTTTAAGTTGGGCTATTTATTTCCTTACTGTTGAGCTGCTAGAGTTACATATGCATAATCTTTATATGTATTATATTTATTTATGTTATAAAAATATACATATTTATTTTCTGGATATTAGGCCCTTAACAGATACATGATTTGCAAATATTTTCCCCCATCTATGCATTATTTTTTCATTTTCTTGATAGAGTTCTTCAAAAAAGTTTTTAATTTTGATGACGTACAATTTATCTATTTTTTTCTTTGCTTACTTGTGATTTAGGTGTCATAGCTAAGAAACCATTCCAAGGTCAAGTACATGTACACCTATGTTTTCTTCAGAGTTTCATAGTTTTAGCTTTTACATTAGGCCTTTCAAGGATTTTAAGTTAATTGTTGTATATGATGTGAGGCAAGGGCCCTCATTTAGTCTTAGTTCCAAAAATAAGCTATATATTTAATGCTCACATATGTATTTATTTCAGTGTCTCCCTAGTTATTTTGATTGATTGAAGCTCATTAACTAATAATATTCTTCAGTAAGGGATTATGGAAGTTCCTGTACACTGATGATAGTTTATCTATGTTCTTTCTACTTGAAACTTAGTTTTACTGGATATAAAATGCTTGAGTGACACATTCTTTTCTTGATTGTCTTAAAAATGTTTCTGTATTGTTTTTCTGGCACAATGAATATTTTATTTCCCTTATAAGCCACCTGCTCTTTTTGCCTTGATGACCAGAGCCAGCAATTTTATTACACTATATCTTGGTTATAGCCATTCTGGTTTGATATTATCTGGTACAGAGTATACTCCTTTAATATGAAATTTCAAAGTTTTTTTAAATTCAGAATTATTTTCTTGAATTACAGCTTATAGTATTTGCTTTGTCCCCTTGCTTTGGTTTCCTTTTTCAGAACTCCTTTCAGCCATATGTTGGATCTCCATTAACAGTCTTCAAACATGCTATTCTCTCACACTTTTTCTATCTCTTTCATTTCCTTATGATCTTAAAAATTTTCCCCTTTTTTGCCTTTTATTACTCTTCAGGTTATTATTTACTGTGCTTATTCACTCTCGTACTTCTTTTAGTTTAGCCTCTATTTCTGAAATCTTTTTTCCTTTTATTTGTTTTACATTTAAGTCCATTCATGATCCATTTTTAGTTAATTGTTATATAAAGTATGAGGTTTAAATTGGAGGTTTTTGCTTTTTGGGGTTTTGTTTGTTTGTTTGTTTGTTTTTTGCTTATGTTCAATTGCTCTAGCACCATTTGCTTAAAAGGCTATTTTCCTCCTGCATTGAATCCCTTTTGTACCTTTGCCAAAAATCAGTTTGGCACATTTTGGGGGTCTGTTTCTGGGTTCTCTATTCAGTTACATTGAGCTGTGCATCTATCCCTCTGCCAGTACCACAATATCTTCATTACTGTATTTCTACAGTAAGCCTTAATATCAGGTAATTTCTCCCACTTTCTTCTTTTTCAATATTGTTTTTAATTATTCTAGAGCCCGTGCCTTCTTGCATACATTTAAAAATAAGTTTGTCTATGTCTAAAAAAAAGCCTTGCTGGGATTTTGATAGGAATTGCATTAAACCTATAGAACAATTTGGGGAGAATTGACATTTTACCACATTGACTCTTGCAATCCATGAATACAGTGTGCTCTCCATTTGTTTATGTCTTTTTTATTTCATCATCATGATGGTTAATTTTATGTGTCAACTTTGCTGGGCCTCAGTGCACAGATATTTGGTCAAACATTATTCTGGATGTTTCTACAAAGGCGTTTTTTTGATGAGATGAACATTAACTCAGTGGATTTTGAGTGAAGCAGATTCCCCTCCATAATGTGGGTGGTCCTTCCTCATCTAATAAGTTGAAGACCTTACTAGAACAAAGAAGTAATCCTGCCAACTGATTGCCTATGGACTCAAACTGCAGCTCTTCCTTGGGTCTCCAGCCTGTCAGCCATATATATACATGGAGATAGATAGATAGATAGACACATAGATCGATCGATCTAGTGTTGTTCTGGTATCCTGTGACCTTGCCAAGTTTTTCTTTGTAAAGCCCTTGGGATTTGCTACATTTACAATTATATCATCTGAATTTAGGGACACTTTTATTTCTTCCTTTCTAATATATATGCCTTTTGTTTCTTTTTCTTGCCATATTGCAGTAGCCCAAACTTTTCAAACCATGTTGAATAAAGTGAGAGTCAACATCTTGCCTTATTTCTGATCTTAGGGATAAGCACTCATTTGTTCACCTTTAAGTATGATGTTAGCCTTAGTTTTTTTTTATAGATGTTCTTATCAAGCTAAGTTTTTCTTTTATTTCCAATTCTTTCCTGAGTTCTGTCCCTTCATTTCTGCATTTTTATATTTTTCTTTTATGTCTTGTACTGTTTTTAAATGTATACAACTTGTTTTCAAATTGTATGTTACAGTTTTAAATGATTTAATGGTAGGTTATGTCTTTCTGGTATGCTCTCATTGTCTATAGGCATGTTGTACTTCTTGTTCTTTTTTGAATATCTTTCTTAAGAATCCAATTCTTTTTAATCCTTATAAGAAAAGAGTAGAAAAGGCACATCCACATTCTTTCCAGGTTAAGGGATCATTATAATAAAGTCTGAAACCTAGAAAGTTGTTTTGATTTGGACCCCACACTTAAATCACTAGGTTTCTGAAGTTTCATTACTTAGTGTATTTATTCTAAAGATATTGAAATGATGATATAATTGGAAGACTAGAACTAATAAAAGCATTGCAATAATGACTATTGAATTATAGGTAGGAATTAGTCCATAAGAAATATGAAGTCTGGTGCAAGATCTTATTGATCTTTACATACTTAGGGCAATGCCTTGTGTATTATAAAATTCAATAGATATTTATAGAATAGATGGATGAAATAAGGAGAAAAATTAAAACTATAAATTCTTTCTTGATTTTAGAAAAGACGTATCAATAACAAAAAAATACTTAATATAGTTTTTATTCTAATAAACATCTGTACTCTGCTCTTAATCTACCAATGGTGTTAAATCTCACCCTTCCTCCTATTTTGGTTTTGTTTGGTATTTTGGTTCCTAATGTAACTTCAGCTTCTGCTTGCAGACCTTATGGGTCTAACTTATCTTTTGGTCTTTTCCAACTTAACTTATTCTGCTGCCATGGACCAGGAGAAGCTGGACTTAATAGTAGTGTTTTCAAATAGAAGCATTGGTATAATAATAGAAAATAATTGGCACTTAGTGTTTTCTATGTGCCAGGTGCTGTTCCAAGGACTTTGATAAATTAAATTATTTAATCCTCACAAGAAACTTATAAGGTAGGTACTATTATTATCGTCATTAGGAAGTGGAGCTGGGGTTTGTACCAAGGCAGTTCTACACCAACAGTTGTGCCCTAACCACTCTATTGTCCTGCCTTTTAGATGTGAGAAAAGGCCTAAAGGAGGGAAAAATTTGGCAGAGGCGACAAAGAAGGCCATTCTCAGTAGGAATGGCCCACTAATGTCCAGAAGCTTAAGTAAACAAAGGCCGATATTTTGCTGGAGCAGAGAGTTAGGGAAACATGTTGGAGAGAGGGAAGAGAGAAGTTGGTTTTGCTGGATGGTCCAGGCTACCACTGAGCATACAGCTTGCTTGCATGAAAAAGGCCACCATATCCCCTTAGAATTATGCCTCAGCAGTGGGCCACTGCTTGCAGCTCTTGCTTTTGCTATAAAAAGGTGGGACCAATCACGTAATCAACATTAAAAATGAGTGAGCCCTAATGCTTATTTTTCTAAGAGATTTCCCATTTATCCATAGCAAAGTGTTTTAATTTTGTTTCTTAATTTAAAAAAAAAGTGAAAGAGTTCTGGTTGAAGGTGACTCTCATACTTCAAAACTAAATGATAAATTTTATTCCATTATTTTCTGTTCACTTGATGGATGAGAATTATCAAATATCATGTGGTTTAACTCATAATTTTCATAGTTTTTCCCTAAAGGCAAAACATTTCTTTCATGTATAATTTTGTTTGAGTCGGTTTCTAGGAATAGCTGCTTATTCCAATGAAATCACTAGAATACATAGGTTTCTAATAACCTGATTTAATAGTGCTAGTTGAGCCAACTTAACTGGAACTTACTTCTTAGTCTCATTACCCTCCTTGGGTAATTCAACATCATTTATTTCTCAGGGGCTTTTCACAAAATCGTAGTGAGCAGTAGCTCAGAAGTGTTAAAAACTTCAATTTTAGCATAGAGTTTAGGATACAGGATGAAATTGAATAAATAGTATTTGAATACCACTATCTGCTAAAGACTGTGCCAGGTGCATTAGGGAATTGCAAGCATGAATGACCCTTATCTGTAAGGAACTCACTACTAATGTAATAAAGCCACCTAAGGAACTCACCACTAATGGAATAAGGCCACCCAGCATTTATAAAGTACCCAATGTTTTCAAAATTGGGTACTTTTCTATATTCACAATATAATTTAAATGTCATCACAGAACCTATGAAGTAATAAGTATTTCAAGGCCTGTCAAAATTAGATCTCTTTCCTCCCTGAGCTTAGTTGTTCTTTAATTATTTTGGTGGCAATGAGGCAGACATTTTAAACCCGAGGGATAAATATAAGTCAAAGTTTGATATGTGCATTATTTTCAATCAATGACCAGGATTCCTGCATGCTTTCAACCCTCCAATTACGATCAGCTGAGCAAATGTGCTCCAGAGTTGGTGATGAAGACCAGAGGACACTGGGGGACAAGTACCTGTTCCAGTCACTGCTTTCAGTTCCTTTGAGTGCATACCTAGGAGTAGCATTACTGGGTCACGTGGTAATATTATGTTTAGTTTTGAGGAACTGCCAGACCGTTTCCCATCTGCACCATTCTGCATTCCCACCAGCAATGTATGAGTGCTCCAATTTCTCCACATCCTCCCCAGCACTTGTTATTTTCAGGGTTTGTTTTATTATAGCCATCCTAGTGGAAGTGAAGTGGTATTTCATTGTGTTTTTTCTTATTGTGGTAAAATATACACAATGTAAAATTTACCATTTTGACCATTTTTAAAGGTGCAATTCTATGTTATTAAGTACGTTCACACTGTTGTGCAACCATCACCACCATCCATCTCCAGAAGTTTTCCATCTTCCCCAACTGAAACTCTGTACCCATTAAACACGAGTTCCCCATCCCCCCTTACCCTAGTCCCTGGCAACCACATTCTATAGTACTTTCTGTCACTATGATTTTGACTACTCTAGGTACCTCATAAAGTAGAATTGGATAATATTTGCCCTTTTGTGACTGGTTTATTTCCCTTAGCATAATGTCTTCAAGGTTCATCCATGTAGCATGTGTCAGAATCTTCTTCCTTTTTAAGACTAAATAATATTCCATTGGATGGATACACCACATTTTTTTTTTATTTACTTATCTTATGATGGACACTGGATTGCTTGTACTTTTGGGCGATTGTTAATAATGCTGCTATGACTATGAATATACCTCTTTGAGTCCTTGTTTTCAATTCATTTGGATATATATCCCAAAGTAGACTTCCTGGGTCATAAGGTAATTTTATGTTTGATTTTTTGAGGAATTGCCGTATCATTTTCCACAGTGGCTGTACCATTTTACATTCCCACCAGCAATATACAAGGGTTCTAATTTCTCCATATTCTCACCAATACTTGTTCTTTTCTTTTCTTTTTCTTTTTCTTTTTTTAAAGATTAACAATCCTAATGGGTGTGAAGTGGTTTCACATTATGGTTTTGATTTGTATGTCTCTAATGATTAGTGATGAGCATATTTTCATCTGCTCATAGCTTATTTTGTTTATCTTTTTAAGAGAAATGTCTATTTAGGTCATTTGCTAATTTTAAAATTAGGTTCTTTGTCTTTTTATGGTTAAGTTGTTGGAGTTCTTTATATATTCTGGTTATCAATCCCTTGTCATATAAATGCTTTGCAAATATTTCCTTTCATTTTATAACTTGTACTTTCACTTTTTTGATAGTGTTCTTTGATGTACAAAAGTTTTTAATTTTGATGAAATACAATTTATCCATTCTTCCTTTCATTGTTCATGCTTTTGTTATCTTATCTAAGAATCCAAAGCCAAATCCAGGGTCATGAAGGTTTATGTCTAGATTTTCTTCTAAGAGTTTTATAGCTTTTGCTCTTATATTTAGGTCTTTGATTCATTTTTGACTTAATTTTTGTATACGGCATGATGTTGGGGTCCAACTTCTTTCTTTTGCAAGTGCAAATCTGGTTGTCCCAGCACCCATCTCTTGAAGAGACTGTTCTTTCCCATTTAATAGACTTGGTACCCTTGTCAAAGATCAGTTGGTATGGATGATGTATGGATTTATTTCTAGACCCTCAACTCTATTCCAGGGGTCTATATATCTGCCCCTATGCCAGTAACACAGTGATTTGATTACCGTACCTTTGTAGTAGGTTTTGAAATGTGGAAATGTGAATCTTCCAACTTTGTTCTTTTTCAAGACTGTCTATTTGGGAACCTATGCAATTACATATGAATTTTAGGATTGGTTTTTCCACTTTTTCAAAAAGGGCTATTGGAGTTTTGATTGAGATTGCTTTGAATTTATAGAATATTTGGGGTATTGGCATCTTAATAGTGTCTTCCTATCCATGAACACAGTACATCTTTTCATTTATTTAGGTTTTGAATTTCTTTCAGAAATGTTTTGTAATTTTTATTGTACAAGTCTTTTACCTCCTTGGCCAAATTTATTCCTAGGTATTTTACCTTTTTAAATGTTATTGTAAACGGAGTTGCTTTATTATAATTTCCTTTTCAGATTGTTCATTGTTGGTGTATAGAAACACAACTGATTTTTGTTGTTTATCTTGTACTGTATAACTTCATTGAGTTTTTTTATCAGCTCTAGTGGCTTTCTTGTGGAATCTTTGGGATTCTATATTAGAATCATGTCACCTGCAAATAGAGTTTTGCTTCTTCCTTTCTAATTTGGGTGTCTTTTATTTCCTTTTCTTATCTAATTGCTCTGGCTAGAACCTCCAGTACAATATTGAATAGCAGTGGTGAATAGGGACATCCTTGTCAAATTCCTGATCTTGAGAAAAAGCTTTCAATCTTCTGCCATTAAGTATGATGTTAGCTATGGGTTTTCTATAAATGATCTTTATAATGTTAGGAATTTAAGAGAAAGTGAGTTTTTAAAATGCTATTCATAGAAATAATTTGAAGGCCCACAATGATGATCTTTTTCCGGAGAGGATTTTCTATTGCTTTTGCCAGCTCCTAGGGGCTTGAGAAATGCAAGATTACCTTAATTCAAATTCAGATTTGGGATTTCTGAGTACTTGCAACCAGAGGTTGGCTTATTTCCTACTCCCAGGTGCAACCATTTGGGGTTCCATCACAAGGCAGGGGACTGGCTTACTGGGTCCCCACCCTTGGAGACCCCTGGACTCAAACTTATCTTTCTAACCCTGTGCAGTTGCCAGAACAGAAAGGTGAGTGTCTAGGCAAGTCTTGAGCTGCCCAAGTGCTGTACATGTCTCTCTGGATTCCTTCCCCTGCTGCATCTTGGCTTGGTATTCCTCATTATCTACATACACTTTGGTACTTCTAAAAGCATATTTTAAAAGTATTTCATCTGGCATCCAAGTTGTCTTTAGAAGAAGTAGCTAGTCTGCTGTTCCTGGAAGTGGAGTTTCTCTCTTGACTATTCCTCTTTGAGAGGCAGAGATTATGAGATCCAAGTAAGGCTTTCTTCTGCCTTAGAGAGAATACAAAGTGTCAAGTTTATTTCTCATCTGTCTGTGGGGAGGGACCTGTCGAAAAGAGCAGGAATCTGAAACAAGTGCGGGGAGAGCAAGGCACTTATAAATGTTACTCATCTTCCTGTGGTGCAAGCAGGCAGGGAACCTGCCTTTCAGCAAGAAGCTCAGCTACCTTGTCATGCTTTGCTTAAAAATAAGGGTCTTGTCTGTTAGTTCCACCTGATCCAGGGAGAAGAAAAAGTTGTTATAAAGTGGTCCCAGGGGTCACCAGGAATTTCCTGTAATAAAAGTATTATTACAATACTTTTATAAGAGAAAAGCACCTGAGGATCAAAGAGAGTCAATGAGTTGTCAGGATCAGCACCAGGAGGGCTAAGCTCAGGCTAGCACCCTTTCTCCTTTCCTCCCTCCCTTTCCTTCCTCTCCTTCCATTCTTCCTTTCTTTCTTTATGAGTCACTGCCACAAAATTAACTCGCTTTACCTATTTATAGCTCCAAGTTCCAACTGCTAATCACGGTAACTTTGGTGCTGCATTTAATACAATAGGATTTTAAAATCCTGTAAAGCATAGTGTTGAATCAAATTTATAGGAGGCCACTGATTTGGACTGAGCTCTTGCACTGGGCCCCAACAGACCAAACCAAGATGGAGTCACTCATGCTAAAGTTCTAAGCTACCAAGCTGAAACTAAGTTGTTTAGCTGACTTCTAAGAAATTAAGAGAGGTGGCAGGAGGGAGTGGGAGTGGGGGAAGAGAGAGAGAGAGAGAGAGAGAGAGAGAGAGAGAGAGAGAGAGAGAGAGAGAGAGAGAGAAATAGCAATTTCTCCAAATGGGCCAGTTTTAGCTGGCATAAGGAAATTCTCTCTGTTTTAACTTTTACAAGGAAAGTAACTTTGAAATGACCGACCCACTTTTTGTTGCTTGTTTCTGCTTCCTTCAGTTTTTTCCTGTACATAATCACTGCCCACGTTTCAGAGCAGAGTTCTCTGAACCTCTTCTGGTTCTGAGGCTGCCCAATTTGTGAATTGTTCTTTGCTTAAATAAACTCTTAAATTTATTTTGTCTAAAGTTTTTCTTTATTCACATTTTAATATTTTTAACATTTATTTATTTTCACTTTATTTTCTAGAGACAGGGCCTTTGTTGCCCAGGCTGGAGTGCAGAGGTGCAATCACAGCTCACTGCAGCCACGAATTCCTGGGTTCAAGTGATCCTCCAGCCTTGGCCTCCCAAAGCACTGGGATCACAGGTGTGAGCCACTGTGTCCGGCCCTAAAGTTTTTCTTTCATCAATAGAGTTGTTTTTTAGAACAGCAAAGTAAGTTTAATTTCTCAAGCAGTCTCTCCCTGTGTCCTCAAACTAAATTTCACAGGGAGGGTAGAACTCCATCTTCACCAAAATTTCCTGCTGTGTTGCTTGGAGCTCTCTTTGCATAACACTCATAAATAGAAGGAATTGATTCCCATGTATTTTGGAAGCACATCCAATTCATAATGGGAGTTCACTGGAGGCTGGCAACTTGCTCCCCCCATATTTAATTCATCACCAACACCTCCTAAACATATTCCAAACCCACTCAATTCTGGGTATCTCCACCATCCCTATCTTAATAAAAAACACTGTCACTTCTTGCCCAGCTGATAGTAACAGCCTCTGAACTCTCTGCTTTCACTTCTGCACCCCTCAGCCCATTTCCAATGTTGTAGTCAAAACACTCTTTTAACGTCTCCTATCACCTGATTCTTTTTTTTTCTTTTTGGCACCATGTAGTGCTCTCCATAACACTTAACCCAATATGCTGCCAGTCTCCCCACTAGACCGACAGTTCCCTGAGTGCAGGAGGCTTGTCAGCTTTTGCTCATCCTCAGATCCTCAGTGTCTGGCACATAGTGGGTGCTTAACATATTTTTTGAATAGTACACAATGTCAATAAACTGTGTAATTTCTAATTTGTTAGGCTGATTGTCTATTTCTCTCCTAGTCCCTTAAAGGCAGGGATTTTGTCTATTTCTTCATTGATGCACCCTACGAACCTAAAAAAAAAAATGCCTTGTGATTAGAGAGCCCTTTATGAACTTTTGTTGGAGGAATGAATGAATGAAAGAATGTGGGAGATGACCACAGTGAGACTCCAACTCGCTGCCAGTCCTGGGTGGCTTTGTATTGTTTCAAGTCCTTAAAAAGTGCTGTCCTGTGAATTTCAAGGCAGAAATGTCTCCAGGAAATTGGAATTTGTACTGGAGTGCTCCAAACAATGCCGCCAGAGGCTTAGTCATGTTATAGATAAGAACTGGGGGAGAAGGCAGCCTTTGGCCACGGGCTAGCATTTTGAGGTCAGCCACTTTATCTGTGGAATTCCCCATCCCTTGTTCATCCCTTGGCCATCCCATTAAATTGGAAAATAAATCCCATCCCTGCTAAGGTGTTGGCTGATAAAGGCTTGAGCTATTGCCCCTTCAAGGGGAATTTGCATTTTAATAGAGGCTCGTCAAGCCTCAGAGGAGTCAATATCTCTAACGGTGAAATTTCAAGCACCAGCAACTGAGATATTTTGGGGCGAGACTCGTCAGTGTTTCTCATCCAGCAGGGGACTCCGTAAGTTCTTCCAGAGGCCATGGAAGAATGGTCTCGGGAAATGACCTGCCATTTCCCTTTATTACTTTGAACTTTGCCTTTTTATGTCTGATCCCTTCAGACTTCCTAATGCTCAGGGGTTTCTTATGTCAATACAGCCCTTTTCAACACAAGTAGTCTTAAAGTTGTCCCATTAACAGGCCCACAAAGGAATTATGACAATCAAAACTTTCAGGTTTTCTTGGTATTCTAAGGAAGCCAATACTTAACTATTTAAAACACTATGTTGGCCAGAGGGAGTAGAGATGGTTCAATTGGTTATCAATGATACTGTGCATTTAAATTCGTTTTGTGCAATTTTTTAAAAGCCCAAACTTTTGACTTGTATCAAAAGCCATGCATACGAAAGCTGGGCAAGAGACATCGTGTGTGACCTGGCACTGTTTTAACTGCCAAGTGCTCGCGAGCCGAGTTCTCAGCGGATGGCTTGGGAAATTTCGGAACTGCAGAAAAGCAGCTTCTTGGCTGTTGGGTTTCTGCATTCGAGGGAGGCTCCTGCCCACCACACCTGGGGCTCAGGGCTCGCAATCTGCCTCCTCTCCGCTACCCGCTCTGCGGGCGGTCTGCGGTCCCCAGCGCCGCCGCGCGCGCCCATCCCGGGCTGGCCCCAGTCTCCGCCGGCTCGGCCGGCCCGCGGGCCCGGCTCCCAGGCACCTTCGCGCAGCCGGCCGAGGGCTCCGCCGCGGAGGCTGCCTCGCCCTTGACGCGCCGCGGTCCCCCCGTCCTCCCCCAGACCCGCCGCCGCCCTGGCGTGAGGCGCGAGCGCGAAGGCCGGCCCCAGGGACCGCACCTGCGCCTTCTCCCACCCTTCGCACCCGGCTCCGGCTCCCGCTCCGGCCCCAGCGCGCGGCGGCGGCGGCTCGCGCCCGGCACGGCGGCAGCGGCAGCTCGCGCCCGCGCTCGGCCCGGGGAGCGCGCGGGGCGGGCAGGGGAGGGCGCAGCGCGGCGCGGCCGGCGGCGGCATGGGCGCGGGCACAGGCGGGGGCTGCGGGCGCCCGGCTCCCCGCCCGGCCCGGCC
>CAUYSK010112824.1:0-40242 GCA_963575035.1 Avahi laniger | reverse complement strand
CAGCAGCTCAAAGCTGCAGGGCTGACATCAGAGGCCTCCAGTCTAAAGTGCCGCCTGGCCCACAGACGCTGCAGCTGCCAGGCGCACACACCTCTGGCTCCTGCGGGCTCCTCGGCAGCAAAAGAGCTCAGCCTGCACTTGCTCCTTGGCCTGACTTGGCCAGTCCTTAGAGGACGACCAAAAGAGGTGCGGGGAAGGCCAACCTCCATTTAGCATGTGGATTGCCCTCCTAAGAGCCCCGTTAAAGTGGAGAGAGCCGCCCAAGAAAGCCATTTCTGCATATGTACATGTGATCGAACACTTCTGTCTCTGTGTCCACATGAGCGTAAGTTTCACTATGCCAGATTGGTCAAAAAGTCAGTGAAATTATTCAAAAAATATTTCAGCTGATGTTTTCAAAACGGATTTGACTCAGCACGATCTAGGGGTTGAGCATATAGATCTAGCCTTAATTCTCAAGTCTCGTCATTCGTCCTCTCCCTTCCACGTCCCAGCACGCTCCCTCCATGCTGTGTCCCCGGTGCAATGCCCGTGATACCCGACTGGCGCTCCACCCAGTGCAGTTCAGCTTCTGTGGGACCAAACCGATAATCGTATTATTATCTAATCAAAGGACGTGCATGGCTGGTTGCATGGGGGGATTTTCTCATCCTTAACATTTTATGCTATTCATTTCAGTCAGTCGCCTTGACCTTAGGGTGTCAAATATTTTCTCAAGTTTCAAGAAGAGGCAGCATCACCGTGAATGGAGTAGCTGGTTGCATTGTTGAAAGCAATGCCCACGTGCCCCAGGCGTGAAACAAGACTGGCTTGTGTTCGGTGTCCTAAAAGTAAAACTAACACTTTACTGCCTCAAGTGAAGCCAATTCTTTTACTGCTTTCTCCTCCGTTTGCCCACCTATGAAATTAGGATAATAGCTAATCCTGCCTAATGCAGGAGAACAAATGAGGTTAGTAGAGAAAATAGCCATAATGGGTATGCAATGCAGATTATGTGTATGAAAATGCTCCGAAATCATTAGAAGAAAGCTCCTACCGTAAATTCAATCTAGTGGTAGAATTGCAATTTTCAGGTTTACCAAACATAAATATCATGAAATTTACCAAATTTAAACAGCAGGCCCCTACCTTTTAAACTATAGGACTTCCCTATTTTTATATCTATTTGGAAGTATAAAAGGCTTTCCCTTTCATTGTTTATACCTCAAAAGGGCAGCAGCTGAGTCGTACAGTATAAATTCTGATCCAAATAGGAAAGGGTGGTTATATTGCTTCATATTGTAGAGTGTGTCTGGATTTTCCTCTGCAACTCCATTTTTCATTGATGATGTATAGCACCTGTGAGTGTGATAAATAAATTAAGAATTTAAGAATTGGTAATATAAAATGCAAGCACTGTACAGAGAGTCATGCAATGCACTGTAGAGAAGTTGCTAATGAAAGCAATTGCAGTGGCCGGGCACAGGGACGGGGTACTGGGCATCCTAACAGGGATAAACTGATGATTTTGGTGACTGTCCTGTGAGCAAAGGGGAATCATCAGAGCCTCTCTAATTCTTTGTCATCAGAAATGGGCAACACACACATAGCCACATAGAGACAATAAAAAGCAGTTTTGTCAAGGATCACTCATAAGTAAGCATGAAAGAGGACAAATACAAAGGAAAGCATTCCACATGTCTTTTGCAGCTTGACAGAATAAGCACATATACATTTTATGCTTCTGTTGAGAAATTTGAGGTTAGTTCAAAGTCTGTCCTTGGCTTGAGGTTGCTTGAACTCTGTCCTGAGTCACAGTGTTTGTGGCACCTGCTTTCTAGATAGATCCACAGCCCTAAGAGAATCCTCAATTTCTAATAGACCCCACAAAGGTAACCATGACCGCAGAATCTGTGAACAGAGAAGGAAGGGCCTCCTGGCACCAGGTGAGTTTTCTGGATCAGAGCTGTCCAATAGAACTTTCTGGAATGGGAGTGATGTTCTATACCTTCACAGTCCAATCCCGTAGCTGCCAGCCACATGTGGTTAGGAATACTTGGAAAGTGGCTAGTGCAACTGAGGAACTGAGTTTTTAATTTTATTAAATTTGGATTAAAATTGTGGGCACTGCATTGGACAGCAATGCTCTCGATTTCACGGCCTTCAGAAGGAGCTGGAAGTCAGGAACGCAGTGCCTCGGCCAGCCCGGAGGTGAGAGAACAGAGTCCATGAGCGGATGGAGAACAGCACTTACACAAGCAGCATATGGAGTGTGCCCCACTGAATAACTAAGACTGATCTGTGACAGGGTAGGGAAGAGTCTCCCTGTCGGCCTCCCTCCTCCACTCCTTCTAATTGCAGAGTGGAGAAGGGGCCTACGTCGGCAAGCCTGGTTATTGTCGAGCTCAATTTGCCATGACTTTGATTTTCCAATAAGCAATCTGGCCAGCTGTGGCTGAAAATGAAATCACCAAAGCGATAGCCCCTCACCCCTCCTCCAATTATTGATTTATAAAGAATCCCATCCATGTTCCAGTTCGTCATCATATCCCATGGTCATGTGTATCACTAGCACATCCGGGGATACAGACATAGTCTCAGAAATACTTCTCGATATGGGCAGTCGATATTAACTTGTATTTCTAAATTTGAGGGGGTTTTACTGTCCTTCCTCAAACATTTTAGAAATAATCTTAAGTGTAAAACATCAGGGCTCTACGCCTTAAAGACATAATTAAAATTGTGACCACTAGGATTTTTGGGGGAGGGAGTGGAATCTTAAATTATTTCTTAAATTAAGCTTCTAAATTTATTTCAATTATCTTCCATTTCTATCAACCACCTGATGATAACACTTTGGGATTTTGAACTGAAGGGCAACAAAGCCAACTACAAACCTACTAGAGTTGTGTATTCTGTGAAGTCTGTGAGTGAATTATTATGTTTATAGAGCCCCCAAAGACTGAGGGACAGTCTTTGGGGAAATAAAGGGCAAAAATAAAATAGAAGACATTGAGCTTGCTTTAAAGGCCTTGGCTAACTGGCTGGGATGGTTTTAAGCACCTGTAATGCAAGACCTAGAGAAATCTCACAGTCATGTCTTCAGTGGTCCTTCCCAACCCTCTTTAGTCCAATTCTGAATCAAAATGGGCTGTGAAAAGGCAGATTTAGGATGGCTCATGGCATTTTCTGTGGGAACTTGGAACCACAAGGGCCTTATAAATGCTCTGGAGGAGGAGCTAGGGATTAGCTTTCAGAAAAGTAAGGGAGCAACCAGCCTCTTGTGATTCTTTATAAAGGAGAAGGAAAATAGAAACCTGAATTCATCCTGACAGGTGATCCAACACAATGGTTTCAACTGAGGTGGCAGATCTTAAATCCCCACCCTCCTCTCCTTCCACTGTGGCTGCCCTCCAAGACCCAAGGTCAGCTCTCTGTGCTTTTGACCTTGCTCAGGAAAAGGCCCCTCAAATTCTCTGACCCTGGTAAGGATGATGCCCCACTGGGTTTAACTCTTCTCTGGGACCTCAGTGGAAGAGGCAAGGCCCCCGCTTCAAAGGGGCACAGCCCTATGAGTCTCTGTCTAAGCCCAAAACATCGCCTAGTCCATGGCAATATAAACTCTCATAGCAGTTTCTTTTTCTCATCTCCAGCTCTCTTCAGATTGCAAGTAACAACATGCATTTATCATCATTTTATTCTTTCATTCAACCAATATGTATTGCCTCACCCCAGTGTGTCAGATACCCGTCCAAGGCTTGAGAACACCCTTGTGAGCAAGACAGATAAGGTTCTCAGTCTCGGAGTGTACATTTCTCGTGGCCAGAGAAGGCCCACAGAGGTGACACTTGGGCTGAGCTAAGAATGACAAAAGGACCAGCCAAGTAAGTGAAGAGCTAGGACAAGAGTGTTCCAGCCAAGGAGCAGCTGGCGCAAAGATGGAGCAAAGCAGACTTTTCAGGAACAGCAAGAAAGTCAGCATGGCTCAAGAGAGCAGCAGGGAGAGAGGGTGGATGAGATGCGGGCTGAGCAGAGGGCAGGAGCCAGATAGCGCAGGGGCTGGAAGGCCATGGTCAGAGTGTGAGTTTTGTATTGAGCATGGTGGGAAGTCTTTGAATGGTGTCAAGCACGGAAGAAGCATGGTCTGATTTATGCTCTAAAAAGCAACCATGGGGAGACTGGATTAAAGGAGGATGTAAGGGTCCTCCTGGCTTGGGTCCAAGTCAGTGACGCTGATGGCTCGGACTGGGAAAGTGGCAGTGCAGACTGAAACCTGGTCAAATTCAGACTTTGTTGTGACAAGATCTGCTGAAGGACTAGACTGGGGGTGGGCAGGGAATGGAAGGAAATATGAATGATTCCTAGAATTTTTTATGTGGCCAACAGGCTAGATGTTGGCATTGTTTTCAGGAGTAGGGAAAAAAGAACTAGAAACTTTACTTTGGACATATTAAGTCTAATCAGTCTGCCTATAGTTTCGATTACTCTGCCTTTGTGTAAGTTCTTCCTTCTAGCCAACTGAACACTCGCCAGCTTTTTAGTTAAACCTCTTGCTTTTTGTCCATCCCCCTGCACATAGAGAGGAGTTAATGAGTGTCCCCTCCAAAACCCTTCCTATATTCGAATACATGTCACTGTCGCCTTTAACCGTTTTTCCTCCGGGATAAACAACCCCATTCCTTTCATCTTACTTCGAAGAACCTTTTTTCTATCCTTTTAATCATGGCCGTTGCTGGCCTCTGGGTCCTCATCAGTTTTGTACAAATCATTTTGCAAATACTAGAGCCAAAGCAGGACACAGAAGTCTAATAACAGCCTCATGGTGGTAAAATAAAAAGAGTGTTTCCTGCGTTTTGTACACCACTCTCTTTTTAAGCCATTGCAGGATTGTGTCCTTTTTCCCGCAAGAAGCCTGCCTGACTTGGTCCACCTGTGATCTCTGCCCCTAGGCTTCTAGCTATATCCATGCTTTGCCATTCGGGTTTTGTGCCTTTTGTTTGGGCTTGAAATGTACTCTCCTGTGTATTTGCAGCCTGTCTTTTTAGGAACCATCCAAACACTGTTCACAGACAGACTCAGTCTACTTGAGACCTCTATCAGAATGCCCAGTAGCCTCAGCTCTGCACTTTTCCTACAGCTGCCAGAAGCTTTGTTATTTTTCTCTTATCCATCAGTTTGCATCGGTAAAGTGCTTTCTAATCACTTATTGCCTAATCTGCAGTGTCACTTCCTTCACCCTCCCAAGAAAGGTTCAAAAGAGAAACCAAAGCAGAAAGCATATGGAGGGATTTTCTAGGGCCCTGTATCAGGACAGCAGCCACGTCAGGCCCAACCAGATCTCAAATACATCTCTTCAGACACGTCCACATGTTACAGTTCTTGCTAGACCATCATCACACTTCTGCAACAAAATACAACAAAAACGAATACGCCAAAATAAAATTAGAGCAAAATGCCATAACTTAACTGCAATTGACATCAAAGAACTATTGCTTTACAAAATAATCATTTTTTTTTTTTGCAGCCTACATGCATTGGAAAATTGTCTATGCAGATGCATTTATCATTTGCCTTGGGTTAATCCATTCAGAGTTGGCATGCTATTTGGTGGGAAATATTTATGTAAGATTTTTACTTCCCATAAATAAGTTAAATGACAGTGGTAGAAGCAGAGCTTATCATATTATTATTCGGCTTTCTCCTATTTTCCTGAGTTGGAGGAAGATACAGAGTCTTCTAGCACTTGCAAGTTGTACCTTAGAAATATCTCCTGAGCAGTTGGAACCATAAAATGCTTTAAACTCGGCTGAAGGTTACAGGCTTTTGAGGGAACCCTGAGTGTAGCAGAAAAATAGGATGTCAAAGGATGTCCACTGTGCCTTTCATATAGTCAATCAATGATAGTAACTATTTGATTTGATATACAGGAAAGATATAAACAGTAACAATGAAACAAGGATGTGTTGGAAAATAATACGCAAACCCAAAATCAAACAGAAATCAGCCTGAATCATTCTGCCCCCTCTTTGGCTGTCCAGCCTCACAGCTCACAGTTTAACCTGGGCGACTGGAAACCCCAGTTTCATTCCTCATCTTTAATTCAGCTAGACAGAGCTTTGAAATGGCAACTAAATTACCGTTTGGTGAAATCAAATCTTCCCCCGCTAGCCTCAAGCAGAGAGGAATCTAAACGCCAGGCTGGCTAATGTGGCTCTTCGGCTCCTAGTCACTCTCCTGGAACCCGCAGAGGGCGCGTCTATTAAAGGGTTACTCACATCCTCTGTCCCCTGCAGTCTATCCTGTAGGGGGTAACTGGGCACAGCCTTTTCTCTTCTGACTGCCTACCTAGCAGGAGGTTGCCGAGGGCAGTAAAATGTTTATTACCTGTTTATTGTGTGAGTAACTGCAGTCTAGGAGGAGGAAATATTTCCCGGTTTACCTAGGGCAATGAAAATAGGATTAAGAGTTCTGAGGGCTGAGGAAGGAGCCATATAAAACCCAGAGAGAATCATATACCATGCAGCCATGGGAAGCCTGAGTACCCTCGCATTATCCTTTCATTCTAGTCATGGTGACTTTTCCCCTCCTTCTCAGACCCGTGTAATTCACCATCATGGATTTGGGGATGGCTGGCATCCTCTAAAAGGAAGTCTTCCCCAAAAGAGAGTCTGGCCCATCTCCCAGGTGCAGCTATCAAATTGCACCAAAAGACAGGTCATCAGCCCGATGAACGTTTGCACCACATTTATTTCTCTTCCTCCAAAGTTAAGTTACAAACAGCTTAAATTCCACCAATTTGGCAGTGCGGAGATTCCATAAAATATCATATAAGCGGTTCAAGCCATCCTGTAAGTGCCGTCTGTAGTGAATTCCGTTATCAGGGTTTAGAACAATTCACGTTTAAGATTTAAAACTTACTGTCGCAAATCTTCAATTATTTTTTTTTAAACATGATTTTTCTCCTGCCATCCTCCCCTCACTCACTTTTTTCCTCTTCTTAAGACGCTTCCTGTCTTGATCATTAATGGAGAGACCCAAAATTTAAATCCTTTTCATATTTCGCAAAATTATACTTAGTGATGTCTGAAGCTAAAAAACTGGGAAAATGCTACCATATAAAGTGGGCTGCAGGACTGAGCCTTAGTTACTTCTGGAGTCTATTATTGTCTCCTCCTTCATTCTTTCGTTCCTTTGTTCCTTCATCCTTTTGACAACTGTGGATTGAACTCCCGTAAGGTGCCAGCCACAGTGCTGGGCACTTGGGCTAAAACAGTGAACAAAATAGAAGGAGTCCCTGCCCTCAGGTTGCTTACAGACTGGGAGGAAGACAGTAACAAATGAGCACCCAGTTAATAAATGATCACCAAGTGTAGCAGTCACTGGGGAAGATGTGCACAGGTCAGATGGTCAAGGTGAGGTGCATTCTGGCCGTTATTTCTGTTTCTGAAATTAGAGGAGCAGCAAACCAAAACTCGACTGTGGAGATTAGCATTCCAACTCGAAGCCATGCCCGTCCTGGCACTCTGCTGTTCCCTGACTCAGGCGCTTCTCCTGTCCTTGTTTGTAAATGTGAAGATCACATGACCCGCTGCAAAGGATGGCCAGATGTGGCTTGCTTCAAATCCTAACCATTTGTTTGAGATTACAAAACTTGAGAACTGTTTCACAAGTGCCCAATTAGAAACAATCCATACATGTGACTTCACAGGGGTCCTGTTGTCTGTAATTTCTCATCAAATTGCACATCTCTCTTCTCAGTCATCTCCTCAAAGTGCCTGTTTCAAGTCTGAGCTCCAAAGCTGCCTAAGTGCTTACGTACAGTTCACACAACATGAACTGAAGTGTGGGCAATTTGGTGACCATTTTATCAATATGATACCTGTAAATGGTTTACCAGATAATTCAGACTTCATGAATTCACCCCCACACCCCTTGTTTATCTGAATTGCTAGTTTAATTAATCGAGGAACTTCAGGATCCTTTTTAATTTTTTTTGCACAGGCTCATCTTCTATTCTCATTAACACTGAGGCTTTTGGTAATATGCCGACTGCTACCCCCTCCTCGCCACCGTCTGTGTGGAATTCTTTTTCTGTAGTAGCAGTGACCCGTGCACACGCACACTCGTGACCAGTGACGAGGAAACTCTAGGGCAATGGAAAACAGGTGCAGAGTCAGGCATTTATCCTCTTGAGAACGGTGCTTCCCTGGGCATTGAGTGATATTCTTCTTTTGCTGTTAAAGAACCTAAGGTCTGTAATCTGATGAACACCGCTCTGAAGTGTGACAAGGCTTAGCAGTCATCTCATTGTCATCAGATACGGGGAAGCTCGGGATTGTATAGAACAATGTGAGGATGACGAACTCTTTTGCCTTTTATCTGTTTGTCATCATGAGCACGTGGTCAGCCAGTACATTTCAGAACTGAAATTAAGGCTCCGAATCCCCAAGTCTATTCATAGTTCTGTCCTCAGCTTGTGCACTTCAGTTTTATATACTAGCTTTCATGCTTCCTTTTAAAACTGCCAATAAAATTTCCAAGTATGTGCTTAGACTTTTTAAAATGTAGTACTTGATATATTAAAGCTGATTTTGTTATAATATCATCACAGGATCGTAGAGCTAGAGGAAATATAATACATTATTTCAGGGTTGGGACCCTCTACTGATACTTGATTCTTTTCTACAGAATTCTCAAGAACTGGTTTTCCAGCCTCTACCTGAATACCTGCAGTGGTAGAAAATTCACTAACACACTCCATGTTTGGACAACTCATCTTTTTAGGTCTTGCAATAATACAGTGAAAGTTCATGGAGGGCCAGTGATGTTAAGTTAACTTCTTAAAAATGTTCGTGAACTGGGTGAGCAAGAACTACACCTAAAGAACTGTAGGTGTTGTTTTTCTTTCTTTTTTTCTGTTGTTGTTTTTGCTTTAAGGGAGTGGGGGTCTTTCAAGAAACAGCAAGGATTCCTAAAGAACCACCTGATGAATTTATTCCAGTTGAAGATACTCAGGCCCCACCCCAGAGATCCAAGTCTAGGATGAGACCCTGAAATCTGCGTCTTCAAAGCACCTATTGCTGATTCTGGTACAAGTGGTCTCTTTGTATTACCTAAGTAAGAAATTCTGTCCTAGGCTGGGAAATTTGCAATCCAATAAAGTTCCCTGAGAATTCTTTTACATCTTCTGTTCTCTCAACCAGAAAGTTATTTCCAACAGCTAAACTCCAGACAAGTAGTGTATGGATTAACTAGTGAAGTTTTGCCCTTTATTTTATATTCTATAGTCCCAACTACTTCTATAGAAAAGAATGGTTTAGGTTTTAGTGAATCTTCTTCCCAGTGTTTGCTAACGGAGGAAGTGTATTTGGACCTTTATGCCCACTGCATCTTTTCCCTCTTCCAGAGAAGAGAAGAATTTCTTGACTACCTGATGTTTTATTTATGCATTGAGTCATTTAAAGTGGCTGATCAGGGGATAGTTAGGAAAGATACTGCAAAAAGGGTCCCTTTGTTTTGCGAAAGCCCTTTCTGTACAGAACCATCAGCCCATAGCACAAGGCTCAATTCTAGAAGAGTTCTGAGAAAGGCCTTTGACTCTTGGATCCGTAACAGCGAGCAGTCTATACAATGGCTGCCCCAAACGCTCTCCAACATGGAGCTTCTTCAGAGGAGAAGGGCTTCGACCCTTCCTTCTGTTAGATGGGCAACGTGATACATCACTGCCATTTTATAAACTGTAGCTGTGTCTTTGGGTGAAGACTTCACGAATGGAGAAAAGTTAGGAAAGTTTCAGTGTGCCATCAAGAACTCTGTATAAGGAGGGTGTGATGTGGATCCTTCCTTGTTTGTGTGAGGTCTCCTGGACACTCCCCATCTTCCTAGAGGATTTTCTCAAGCCTGCAGCCACATCTGGTGGTTAACCCTTCCGTGGCCTCCAGACAGCCTTTCCAACCAGGTGTTCTCTTTCTTTCTGTCTTCAGTATTACTCTCCTTGCCCTAGTCCAATCTGCTCACCCTCTCCGCTGGGCCAATTTTGCTTTACAAATATACAGGCCATCCATATCCTTTCAAGAGAAACATTTTCTCTGATGTCATATACTTTATTGTGTAACATTTTATCAGGGGCCAGGAGATCTAGAGGGTCTTTGGAGTTCACCTTTGGGCTGAGGGCTACTGAGCTCATTCTAAAAAGAGGTCAGCAGTTGGCTGGCTTCATTCCAGGGAAAATTCCAAAAAAGCAGGGTCAGATTTTTATTTTTAGGAACAAAGAACAACTTTCTAGCTGAGGGCCTGCCTCGCCCTCTGACATCAGTATCCTATTCCGTCTCCTGCTCCCTGCCTACCAGCTCCTTTAGGAGCTGGGAGGGGCTTGTTGCCAGGGACACAAACAGAATAGTCTTTTTGTTAATAAAAGAAAAAGTGTAAATTAAGAACTAAAGTAGAGACTTCTCTTTTCTTTCCCCCACCCTTGTCCTGTCCTTGGGAATAACTGTTGAATTCTAAGAGCTTCCACCCTTTTAAGCCAGAAGGGTCCCAAGATTTTTCCCAATACCACCATTTACTTTATTCATATGCAAAGGTAATGAAAATATTTCTCGGGATGTCTCTGAATCCTCCTGCCAGAAAAAAAGCCTTGACATGGAAGGTCTTCAAAGCCACCATCTGTTACTGTGGTTAACAAGCGTCATATGGACACGCAGATTTTCCTGGTGGTGGTACTACTAAGCCTCACGGTGTTCTGTAAGATGTACCACTCAAAGTGGTTTCCCTAGAAAAGACTCGTCACAGTAAACTAGAAAGTGTCACTGTCATGCAGATGGCCTTCTCCCATGGATTACAGAACCAAATGGACAGGAGAGCACACTTCATCAAAGCATGTCCCTGAGTTGCGTCCTCAGGAAAGTGTGTTTTGACTTTTCTGCTACTACATCTGGTTTCAGAAACCCTGGAGCCCCTCCAGATGTGAGGGACACATGTGCCGTCCTGTAGGAGAAGGGCACCCAACACGTAGCACTGTGGCCCTGCCTGCCTGCTCCCAGCTCCTGGCTGAGTCCTCGAAGCCCACGGCTTCTCTGCCACCCTGGAGGGTTCTCCAAGCCTGTTTCTATTGAGACTTGGAATTCCCTTAGTGAATTTACCAGGAGGGTGAGCATTGGAAAGAGACTGGAACTGTTTTTCCTGAACATCATGTTCTTACCAAAGCAGCCACAGCCAGGACTTGGCCAGACCCAGGGACTGCCATTTCCCCATTCCTATAGAGTCGAGGATACTTTGTGTCAATGTTGACTGAGGCCAAATGAATTTAAACAGTCTTGTCCTATATTACGGCCTGGGAGGAAAGGGGGGAAACATAACATTGACCTGAGGGGAAGCAGGTGGTTGCAGAATGCATGTCCAACATTCTTGTTGATCCAGGAGAGCCATACTAGGTCCTGACTCTGTCTGCCCAGACTCCATACCTCAGCTAGTACCATGTCACCGCAGCAGAACTGATTTCTGCCTTGGCCCACAAAGGCCACCTTCTCTACATCATTGTGGTACTAAGAGTAGCACCAGAAATTCACATTAACATTGCTTTATTTCCTAAACATTGGTAGAAGAATCTGGTGTTACTTGTTTGCATAGCTGTTGATTTATAAGGAGGTACTTAAACTATAAACCAAAATACATGTTTATACTTGACCCACAGAGCCCATGCTGCTACAGTGCTAAGGCTAAATTAATCTGAACAATAGTAAATACTAACATGGGAATTATAAAGCAACTTGTTTCTAAGAATCAAAAATACTTTTCATATATGTTATCATTTACACACCAGAACCTGGTATTTAGGCAAATAACTTAAACCTGTGGCATAAGACTATCAAAATATCTTTGACAAAGTCCTTGATAAAATCTATTAAAATACTTCAGATACCAAGATTTTACAGGAAGACCTTTATCTGTGGACAGGGAAACGATATAGACGTATCTGAATAAAGGGTGGAGGGAAACAACTTTCTATGAATAGAAATAATCCAAATGGTGGTCTATATGAATGCTACCTGCTATCACATATAAAACTTCTGCATTTCAGTGAAGCAAACGGATGTTTATTTCTCACTCACCCAACAGTTTGGTGTGGGTGTTCCTGGCCATCGGGCAGCTTTTCTTCATGTAGCAATGTAGGGACTCAGGCCTGTTCCCTCTTGGGTTGCCGCCATCAGCGAGTTCCCAGAGTCCTCTGTATCCCGTTAGCAAAAGGAGGGAAGGGGATGATGGAGAAGACCCCTCCCAGCTCGACCCCCACCTCTTCCTAACCAGCTCTGGCCAGCAGGACATCCTTCACTTCCGCTTACATCTCACTGGCGAGGCCTAGTTATTTGGCCCTATCTAGATGCAGGAGGTTCTGGGAATTGTGGTCTCTGCCAGGCAGCCCCTTCCCTCAGCCAGGCACGACTCTCTGCTAGGGAAAGGGGAGGTCAATGTTTGGGGGCAGGTAGTTGTTTACGCCAGATGGGCTTGGTTACTTATTTACAAATTGTTTAGAAAGGGGAGCACCCAGGCGCATAAGTAGGTTTGCAGAGGACACCATCACAATGAAAAGTCAAATCCACGTTATATAAATTCCAGAAGGCCTGACAGGACTGTGGCTGAGAAGTAGACAAGTAGCAGATGAAACTCAGCGTGGAGGAATTTAAGGCAGTGCGTTGGGGAAAGTAATCCGAATTAGGTTGTGCTGATAGTATGATAATATTCCAAGGTGTCTGATTCCGCTCAGAAAATGGACATGACAATCACTGGACACCGTTCCCTGAAGACGTGGGGCAGCTGCTGCCACCCAAAAATTCACCAATGTAGCATACATCGCCTGATGAAAATTACAAAGAAAACAAAATATTCTTGTTCAAAATGTTGACATATTCTCACCTAGAATACTATATGCCAGTCTGGCTTCTGCATCTCAAGAAATAACTAACCAGAACTAAAGACGGGTCAAGGTTCTTCACCTTTTTGGAGTCATAGACTCCTTTGAGAATTTCTCTAACCCTTTCCTCCAGAGAAATGCATGCGTGTTCACACGCAAGTTTGCGTGCATTTTCATGCCCATCCATGGCTTACTTGGGGTCCTCAGACCAAAGTTAATAACCTTTGATTTAAGGTATACTATGTGAGAATAAATTTAAAAGTTCGGGTTCTTCTGTCTGAATACATAAAGACTGAGAGGAACTATTAATGTAATTGGATTCTTTAAAATCACTGAGTGCGTGATTAGTGCAAACATGAACATGTTCACTCAATCCTGCAATAGTAAGACAAAAGCAGGAGGAAAATTCAAGAGTTTGAAGGAGGAAAATTCAAGAAGGGAAAAAGAAAAATAAAAGCATCACTCATTTACATGGCCGATTTCATAAGCTTACAGAATTTCATTAAGATGTGGTAATACCAGATCTATAAATAGCTTTTAAAACGACTTAAACCAATTTCATGGATGATAGATCTATGATGAGATGGCAGAGAAAACTCAGTGGTTTGGTGTGTGGCTCTCACCATTTGAGGTTGACATCAACATAGGTAGCTGCTTTCCTAACGTGTCTCTCACTGTGTTTCTTGGTGCCACCAAAAGAGGTTTAGTGCTGAGCTGAATCAGTGGCCTGGGATTGGCTGACCCAGTGTGGGATTTTTCGATTAGAATTAACTACGTGTACCCACTGGAAAGTTGTTTTGGTGTAATGTTTCATTTTGTCTGTCTCTATAGGAGGTAAAGAGAAGTCAATTGATTGATACGGTTACCAAACTGGTATGACGGTGAAGTGGGCAGTAATGGTGATGTAGACACTTGTTACGTGTGCACAAGGTGTTTCTGTGAGGTAGGAAGGAACACGTCTCCTCACCCCAGTGTTTCGCGTGTGGATACTGAAGTGGGAAGAGTAACCAGCTCAGCCTCCCACCCGTCAGTCCCACGACATTCAGTAGCTTCCCACAGCCGCCGCAGCCGTGGTTGCAGAGCCGGTGTCCGGGACACAGTGCAGCAGCAAACCTCGGTCTTTTTCTCAGTTCTGCTCTTCATGTGCTCAGTGCCCAGCAGCCAGAACCTTCACCTCACCTTGTCTTCATTTACCTCTTTGTCAAAGAGAGTGAATGATGTTTTAAATTAAGCTGGAGGAAATGGTAGATTTAGAGGTGTCTGGAGAAAAAGAAGAAGAGGACCTAAGCAGTTGCCCTAAGAAAGCAGCTCGGTGTCACCGGCTGCTGGAGGTGCCAGGCCCTGCTATGTAATGGTTAATGGTTGCTGCTTTGAGGAACCAGAAGTTGTTAGAAATTTCCTTCACTGCAACTATCTTGGCACCTAGAAGTTTTAAAAAAGCATCCATGAAGGGAGTTGACTGCTACATGCCTCACAAAACAACCAGTGAGAATCTCCTTCCAGGAGGATACGCAGGAAAAAAGGTGAACTGAAGGGAAATACACAACACCTTTCCCAATGTTCAGCACATAGTAGGTGCTCAATAAACACCTCATTCTTCATTGATGGAAAAGATTGTAGACTTCCAAGCGTTTTCCAAATAAAAAGGCTATGATTTGATTCCTAATTTTTAAACATTGCATCTTCTTTGCCATTTACTACATTCTCAAAAAATACCTTGAAATGAAGGAGGCCACCCTTAAAATATTTTAGAGGCTGAAAATATGATTATTACCTTGAAGTACTATGTGGCGTTGGTTTAACTTTGCACTTCAAGCCCACTGAAGCCAAAATCAGGGTAACTGATCCCATTTTATAAAATGTTAAAACCCCAATTACAATTCCTTCCCTTTTTTATTTTAAAGACTATTTAACAACATTAGAAAATGCAGAAAAGAGGCAAGGGAAACATTCATAATCCTGCCATCCTAATACAAGTAATTTCATTTTTAATATTCCCTTCCTGCTTTAGACGATGCGCACACATATTTTTGTCCATGTGTATCACAGTTTCCATCATGGTGAACTTATACATTTTTTTTATCAGATTTAGACATAACATGTAAGGGAGAGGGAGGAGAGAAGCACCAAGGGAAATAAATAATAACGACCTCAGTGAGATGGCAGCCTACACGGCAGCTGTTAGTGGGACTGCCCAAGATAAGGTGGGCATCTCTGTCCTCCCAGCTGGGTGAACTAACCAGCCTGGGGGACCAGGCCCAGGGAAGGCACTGCTGGTAACCTAGTGACCGTTACATCAAGCCTGGGCCCACCTTGGCCTGGATCCCTGCTTCCCAGGGAGCCCAGGCCCAGCCCCGCTGTGCGAGCTGCCCGGAGGAGGCGCCGTTGCTGAAGCAGAAGTGTCGCCTGCAATGATGACAATGAGCCAAGCTGAGATTGAAAGCAAGCGGACTTCCTGTAGCCCCTGCTGCTCTGAACGGGATGTGGACAATGCTTTCACCCGCTTACGATGGCGCCATCCACAAAAGAGATCCCAGTTAGCCAGCCGTGTGCACGGCACTCTCTAATCATGGGGAGGGGTTGCTATTCTTTCTCCGCCTTTCCAGTAGAGTGCCCAGTAACAACAGCAGCGGCATCTTCCAGCGGGCTCCAGGCTTTACGGAGTCACAGAGTGCTCTCCTGTACTACCTCACAAGATCTCGGCAACAGCCTTTTAGGAGACGTCAGGGAAAGTGAGGCAGCGTCCTCGGTCACAGAATGAAAGTTCAGTTTGTGCTTGGACCTACGGGCCGTTCTGGGGAGGGTAATGGCCTCCTCTACCTGGCAACATGCAGTTGCACACACACGCCCCGTGTCCATATTGTTAAGCAAGCACCTTTGCAGGGCACGTGCACAGGAGTGAGCAGGGACCTTGCCAGGCAGGCATTAGTGAGCAGGGCGTGGGGCCGCTGATAAGGGACTCCAGCAAAAGGATGTTTAAAAATAAATGATTCCTGCCCACGATGGAAAAGGTTTGCTTGTCAGCAAGACTGCTTGTCAGCAGGAGTCCAGGTCCAGGTACGCAAAGTCTTTTTGGTGCTACCATTTCTGTCTCAGGTTATTAAAAAATAATATATTGATTACTGCTACTTCAGTTCGCTCAGCTTAAGGAAGCTATTTATTTTTGAAAAGTGGCAAAGCTAGGAAATTGCTTCCTCCATTTGGACATGGCTTCTGACACACTTTTTGCAGATCTCGGAGCCTGCCCTCTACTCCTTTGCCCATTTCTTGTAGGTTTAGAAAAGGAGCATGTCAGTTCAGTATTATTTTAGCAACAGAAGCGCTTCTACTTGGGCTATTTTTAGCGTGTCAGGTGCCCTCTGCCTGCCGTGAACCTGGTATATTCGAGTGTTTAATTCAGCGGCTTCTCTCATTTGAAAGGGAGACTGTTCCAGCCTCTGCCCACCATAGCTTCGCTTTTACAGCTGCTCGTAAATTTCCGAACATGCAGCGATATCTTTAGCTGTGACTCCAGATATTTCCTGTTGAGCTGCAAGATGCAATCCTGCAAGCACACTGAGGCTAAATATACCCTCTCAGCCCAGTCCCCAGCCAAATAATCAGGGGCGGCGTCAACACAGTTTTTTAATCCAGTGCTGAACAAGTTTGTTCAGTTAGATTAATTAAGCAATTTTGTTTATTTTGGCAATTGAAGTCATCTCAGCTTCCCCTGAGCTTTTAGCACTTAAGCTTCATTTTTCTCTCCTGGCTCAGGAAGTGACCAGAGGCCCTGCTACAGGGACCTAGCGTATTTTAATACGATGTGGCTCTTTCTCTCTGTACTTCTGCTTGGTTAGACCCCCTCGTGCATTCTCACAGAATCCACACTCTTCTTCAGCTTTGCCGAGGGCCTTCGTCATTCAGGGGAGGAAGGAGACTCCAAGATTTTCTATAAGGAATGTGTCCTTTTGGAACTTGAAAGAGGACAGGAATGTTGAATTGTTTTTCAGGCTTATTCCAGTAGTAAGAGAGATCTCCTCTCCGGAGTTAAGTTCTTATCCACAAGGGATGCATGATATTTTTTTGTCAGACCCTAAAAAGTTAGGTTGTCACCCTGGATAAGGCCTTGGCTTCTCAGAGAAAGTTCTGTTACTACTGAATCTTCAGAACAAATAGTAGACAGTGAACGCCACTGATCAGTTTCCCTGTACCCAAGATCAGCCAATGCCAGGCTACCCGTAGGCCAGGAAGACAATATGCCAAGAGGGCTGTAGAAAGCAATGTAAGGAGGCCGAATGTTTGCCCGTGGACAACCCAGTACACACCCCCCCACACACTCCCGCCTCCTTGGGGAGACCACGGAACTGTGCCTGGCCTCCCCCACCAGATTAAACTCCCCTCAGATGGTTGTTAGGGCCAATGGGGTCTGCAGGTAACTGTTTATTCCCACCAGTTTTCCACCTGCCTTTTATCCAGGGATCACCGTAGGGGTACAGGTTTTGGCCATCAGTCTCGGAATGGAGCCTTGTGCAACATTTGCATGCTCTCCCCAGGGCCCATTGAGGAAATCAGCTCTCAGCACTCTCCTTCACATGTCATTTTGTGGTTTATGACACTGAATGTTTCTGTAACTCTCTGTACATCGGGGGCCTCCTTTGGAGGCCGTTATTGTTTGGCAAACACCATTACTAATCAAAATTTATTAAGCAGCCACAAAAACAAAGGTACTAAGCAGTGGGCTTGCAAAACCAACAAGACAGGAGAACAAGAAATGCAAACGAATAATGGTAACAACAGCTCTCCCTTATTCGTGCTTACCAGGGCCAGGTGCTCTAAGCATGCTACATATAATAACAGGAAACCTCACAAAGATCCTGTAAGGGAGCATCCTTTCTGTCCCCACTCTTTCTTCTTGGGCACCTACCATGCATCAGGCACTGGGCTGGACACTGGGTTATAGCAATGAATTAGATGGACCAAGGTTCCCGCTCTCGTGGAAGAGAGCACACACGGTAATGAAGCAAACAATTGCTCTGATCATTTCTAGATGCCAAGGACTAGATGGGGTTCTGCAGCTCGATTCGGAGTGCACGTAGCACACAAGCCCTTAGGAACCCACAGTGGGCTCTCTGGGCTCTCGCCCCTCCCAACCCCTCCAGCCCAATTCCTTCCGGTCCCATGCCCTTCCCCATCCAGAAACATGCACCTGTTTCTCCACAGGGCTGATTCTCACCAGAATCTCTGCCCCCAGAAAACCTTCCTTGACCTGCTCGACCCAGGCAGGCTGGGTCAGTTGAGCCTCCTTTGGGCTTCCAGGCGCCTGCACTCACCTCCCCGTGTCACGGGATCTGTTGAGAGGTGTGAACTTGGTATATTCACACCAGCCTGGGTGCTCCCTGGGCACATACTCTGTTCGCCTCTGTAGTCCCTGTCAAGTAGCACAATTCCTGACCTGCAAACTGCCACCAAAGCATCCTTGCTGGATGAATGTGCATCTAGACGTGAGAATGTGCCTTCTCTGCTCTAGTGGAAGAGGTTAGGAACCAGGATCCTCTGCGTCCCACCCAATAGTAATTAATGGGACAAAGGGGACCCTGGTGAGGTCCAGCGGTAGAGGCTGTGGCTGCTGGAATAGGCAAGAGGGAAGCGGGGGCAGTTGGGAAGACCTCTCCAATTCCCTAAGCGACACTCACCCAGACTCTCTGAACACACGCGGGGACGGAGAATCAAGGGATGTGTTCTGTTGCCCAGACTGTGGAAAAGTTTTCCCTTTGGTTAAACAAACTCAGCGTCCTCTAGAACATAGTTTGACTCCCTCTTCTATGTACTAACCCATCGAGTGTCCCCAGAGAGTTACCATGACCCATCTTAGACTCATTTTTCCTTACCAAATGATTCTAGTTTTTTCCCAGCTATTTCTCACTATCATCTCACAGCACTCTCGGTAAACTTCCGGCCTCTTGAACGTCTTCTTTTAAAACATGGTGTCCTGGGCTGAACAATATTCCAGATGGCTTCTGATCAGGATAGAAGATAATGGTACAATTTCTTTCCCGAATCTGCAGCTTATGTTCAAATTGACTTGTTCTGCTGCCTCATCACCTTGTCAGTTCTTACTGTTCCTGTGGGCAACGGAACTCCTTAATGTTCTGCATACAACGAACTCTCATCCGACCCATTTAATAATTATAACAGCAGCTACTGGCTACTGAGAATGTCGTGTCCCACGGGCCAGGCGCTGTGCTGAACACTGTCCCATCGTTACCTTACTTAATTCTACCTACACTGAGGCTGAGTGAGGTTAAGTAAATTTTCCAAAGTGCTGGGATTTGAACCCAGCAGACTGTCTGACTCCAAAGCCCCCATTCTATCGAACCCACTTCCCTGCCTCCCATCCTGAACTTGTGTAGCTGGTTTCTTTTTTCACCTGAATTCTAGATTTATCTCTGTTAAGTCTGATATTAATGTAAGTTACTGCTTGACATTCCAGCATCTGGGAAACTCCATGGGGAGAGTTTTTGACTTACCTTTTAAAATTTGTCTCATTGTATCTGCTGCTTTCATCGACATCACTCACAGTGCCTTATAGCTCCCCGTTAGAGAACTCTTTCCAGGTTGACACTGGTCTGGGCACCGGTAGAGCCCAGACTTCAGCCAGCTTCCGAGCAACCTACCTTCAAATTCTATGCATTTTTTTTTTCCCATCTTGTTCACAAGTCCTCGTGAGAGAGTTTGCCAAATATCATGTTGGTTTTAGATATGTCATGTATGTGTAGCATTTTCCCACCCTAGCAGATTAACAACAGTAAAGAATAGTGCTAAAAGTGGCCCCTTAGTTTTATATATTTTCAGAAATTGTATTTAATCTTTTGTCCTAAAACTTTGCCAGAAATTAATATCATGTTCACCTTTATCGCCTCTATGAAAGTGGGCTATTGCCTTGCTTGTCTTCATTATCCATTCTAGTATTCCATTATTTATTAATTCTCAAGCATCAACAGTGTTCCCACAACCACAGATGCAAAAATTTTTATCTTATATCATCTTCCTTTTCTCCAAAACATTAAAATAATGCATGCTTCTTTGAAAAAATATGGAAAACACAAAAATAGATAGCAAGCACAAAGCAAAATTGTCCAATAGCCCTAGAGAGAGATAGCCTTTGATATCTGCAATTCTTTTTATAATCTAGAAAGCAATTTGCTTAGGTGCTAAAATAATTTATGGCCAAGACTTAGGGTTGGTCTCCCACACTTGGAGCAGGGACTACAGCCTAATAGCAGCTGTAAAAATTGTAAGGGAGAGATGCTGGTTCAAGGTGAGGCCTAAGGCTGGGCCCTGGGGCAAGGGTAGGATGGATGTGCTGTGCTGTGTGGGACAGGGGTGTCCCTGCCATGTGAGCCCTAAAGACCATCGTCCCTGTGGCAGCAGATTTGCTCTGTTTATGCTGCATACTTCTCTGTGCTGTTAGTCAAGGCAGTACATGGTAGTCCTCAACCCTCTTGATGGTGTTTCCCTGGGGGAATAACCAGGTCACTCTCACTGTGGTTTTTGTCTTTCTGTCATAGCTGTTGTGCCCATACTCTCCAGCTTGAGAGTTTTATCTGGACATGTTTCTCTCTTCCCCTCAAACGTCAGTTTGAACGTCAGGGATTAGAAGAAGAATCATATGGGCAAGAAGGTTCTCTCTGGGTGACTGTGATTTGTTGGACATCTGTCTCCAAATACATTATGTTCAGTTTAGAACCAGTCTCTCAACCAATCACTGTGATTTTTTCACAGATGGATGGATGGACACACATCTAACAAAATGTCTTGTAGATTCTCATCAAGAGAAGTTCAGGTACGGCACTGCCCAGAGGTCCCTTCCAGTTCAGTGAGTCTTTGGATGTGTGATTGATATTCTGGAAACAGGGATATCACTTGGTATATTTGTCAGGGGCTGGCAGTCTTCATGAAACTTTTTAGTTTGGTCCAGGAAAAGCCTTGAGGAAGATGTGAATCGTATAGAGGAATTTGGGGACGAGACAAGCTGGTCATCAGATGACACAGATAAGAATGTGGAAAAGCCTATTCTGGGAAGGCTGTCACTGGGAAATAAAGGGAGGCATCAGCAGGGGACCAGAAGCGTATGATAACTTACAGGACATAATCGTGCAGTCACACATAGCAGGAAAAGGATGAAGGAAAACTGCTGTGACCATCGTGTCAGGAACTTGGCCTTAAAAAGCCACAACGGGTCATACAAATAGAGGTTTCAGACCCAGATCAAAGTATGTGTCTGGCATCAAATGAACAGCTAGGCATACATCAGTCTTTCTGGCCACCTCTGCACACACAGGTAGCAATCAGCTGTAGCAACCATATCTTTAAATATTAACAAAAAATTTTAAAAGATACATTCAGATTCTGCAGTGACTCTTTGGTTTTTACACAGCAATGTATACACAGGCCACATCTGCCAAGCAGGAAGGCGTGGCTTCTCCATGGATGCTCAGAACTGGGATTTAGATAGGAGCTGCAGGAAATGCAGATGGCTCTCTCCCAAGACAAACTTAAAAAGTTGTCCTGAGTTGACCTGTGGAGGGGTCAGGCAGGAATGTAGGAAGGGTATAAGGAACAGCTAATCACAGACCTGTTTTCCTGTCATTTGCACTACAAGAGGCAGGTGAGTACACAGACAAAGGCCGTCAAGGGACCCCAGCCGAAGGGGGGGATCCACGGGTAGCGCACGGTGTGAGTGACGCACGCAGTGAGAAGGCCAGGGCAGAAGAGGCAGAGAGTGCTTTGGATGCTCTGAGAGGAAGCGACCAGCCAAGCTGATGGCAGGGAGGGCTTCCTGGGCATGATTCTAGAGCTCAGTGTTAAAGGATGAGTAGAAGGAGTTAGCCAGGTAAAGGATGAAGGTGGGGGACTGGAGGCAGAAGAGAACAAGACACGTTCGCCAGAGGAAAGTAATTTGGGAGGGCCAGTGTTAGAGCAGGGACTGGCATGGCGGCGTCAGCAAATGAGGCGGGAGGGCTGGGTCATGAGATGCGCCCTGCTGAGGAGAAGGAATTTTACCCTGCTGTCACAGGGGCAAGAGGAGGAGTCCTGACAGGGTCCCAGCTGGGCAGCTGGAGGGCGTACTGGAGGAAAACAAGAGCAGAAAATAGACAACCAGTGAGAAGACTAGCAGAGTGATCCAAGGGACCAGTGAAATGCCAGGCGGGGTGCTGTAAAGGTGTAAACCCCACCAGATTCTCCAATGGTTTGGACGTGAAAAAAGGGGTGGGGGAGGAAGAGTCTAGGGTGACCCCCTGGCTCAGACATCAGGCTCGCAAGAAGGTAGCATCATTTTCAAAGGCCCGGAGTCCAGAGGCATGAGCTTGAGGCTGGAGTGGAGTGGGCAGGGACACTGGTTTCATTCTGGTTCTCTCTTTGCTGTGAGACTGCTTCCAAGCTGCTGTGCTGGCGTGAGACTTAGTCGTGCATTCTTACCAGGTCCTGCAAAGCTGGAGAGCCTCCCTAAAAACTTTCGGGAGAAGGGCAGGGGTTTCGGCTTTGCAAAACCTGGATGTGTCCTTAGAGAATTATTCTTACTTTGGTTCTCAAGAATCTTGTGTGCTGATGTTCCTAGTAACAACTGTTTCACGGGTGCCGAGCTGTCCAGAGCAAAAAGTCGCAGGGGGAGTGGTGTGTGCACTGAGCAAAGAGCTGTCCGTGCCGACAGGAGCCTGAACCAGCTTAGCACAGTCACGACGGAGTCATTTCCGGAAATATTTTATAACCAGCTTGAATTTACACACCAGCTTCTCCAAGGCAGCTTCCCTGTGAAGTAGAAGTTAGCTATTAAATAGTGCATTGGGATCCATTTAAGGTTTAGGCTTAGAGTGCTTTGCTCTCAGGTATAATTCTTAGGATAGTCTGTGTGGTTATTGAGAGACAACTTTCTAAGGCCAACTTTGTCTCTTCAGCCATATGTGATTCTGTTACATAGACCAACATACTTCTGGCTTCAGTTTGTGGGTCTCAAGGGGTATAATAAAAATCTTCTCAACATTAAAGATCCATTTTATTCAACACCATGGTAGACTTTAAAAGTGAATATGTTTTTATCAATGCACATGATATTTTTCAAAATTATTGACTTTTTCATTGAGTGGGGGGAGTGTTACTTCTAAAGCATACTAAACAACCAAGTACATTGGGATTAGAAGGTTCAAAGTTGCTTTCTTCCCCAGACAACTTACATGGTTTCCCAGATCACTGTGGGTGTTCTATGGAGCTAGAAATTTTGACTTCAAACTTGCAAAAACTGTTTCGCTCAACTTTGGACCTCACGGTGTCCATTCAATAAATTGAATTAGATTTTAAAGAAGTTGGATTGGGAATTTCAGAGTTAGGGTTTATTTTTTTTATTTTATTTTATTTAACTATTGCCATTTCCTGATCCATTGCCTAAAATTCATACAACCAAAAATTTGGGTAGAACTTTCTAGCCTTCAGGAGTTTCATCAACAGACCACCCAGAGTCTCTTATTAAGTGCGTCAATGTTCACTTAATAGTGACATGCAAAGGTGCATTTTCTCACTTTCTTTTTCTGCAGTTGTAGGATATCATATATGGGGATCAAAAAAGTAATTGGATACCCTGAATCAAATCAGTCGCCACTGTAACAGAGCAGCAGATTCTAATTAGGTTGCCGTCATCGCTGGCATAGTTATCTTTCATCCAAAATGAGGAGGTAACGGGAGGTTGAAGCAGGCTCTCTGCAGTGTTGTCCTGGTGCTTTTCATTCCCAGAGCCTACAGGTGTTATCCTGGCCTCCAGCTGTTGAAATATGGAACAGCAAACCAGCTGTCATTCATGTGAATTGGTGCTGGCCAGCTGGCCAAGCCAACTACAGGAATAAAGATGTGCCTTTCATTCTGATACACGGGGGCCTTCCTCTGAGCAGACAGCTGAAGAATCTCAGGTGACAACCCAGGGAAATAGTGTTTGTGGCATTTGGGCAGTCACCACCCCGAAGAGGGAGAACGACAGACACAGGATGTCAGCATGACGATTCAGGAAAGCAGAGGCAGGCCAGGCCTGCTCTCAGGGCTTTTGGCAGCGGAAGAGAAACTAAGGGGAGAGCTTAGATGACTACATGTCATAAATTAACCTTATTTGCAGTGTCTTCCATTTCTGTTTATTAGGAAGGAATCACAAAGAATCACATTTGCATTGGAGCAAATGGTGATTTTAAAAAATTATAAAAAATCTAAATTATAAAAAATTAAATGTAAATTGAATACCCACGGGTGTTGCTGATGAATAGAAATAGGTAAAACTTTTCCGGGGGATAATTTGGTAATATGCACCCAAACAGGAACCTGAAAAACATTGATGTTTTTTGCCACAAAACTTCTACATCTAGGAATTTATTCAAAGGAAACAATCAGAGATATACACAAAGATTGATGTACAAGAGTATTCATTTCAGCATTAATTAAATGGGGAAAAATTCAAAATGATTTAAATGTCCAACAATAGACAATTGGCTAAATAAATTATAACATCTTTATACAATGGAATAATATACAACTATGATCCTTATTTTATTTGAATGAATACTTTGGTAGGAAATTTATCAAGCGATTATCATTTTATGGCAATAATTAGCAGTGATTTTGCTGTCCCATTTTATATGTTTCTGTGTTGTCCAGATTTTCTATAGTGAATAAATTTATAATCAGGAAGAAAAAATCTAAAAGAAACACAAGAGCATGTTTAAATTTTTATTGATTGATTTATATGTTTTTTTTAGAGACAGGGTCTTGCTTTGTCTCCCAGGCTGGGGTGCAATAGTGCAATCATAGCTGACTGTAACCTTGTACTCCTGGACTCAAGCAATTCTCCTGTCTCGGTCTCCCAAGTAGCTGGGACTACAGGTGCACCACCATGCCTGGCTAATTTTTTAATTTATTGTAGTGGGGGGGGGGTCTCACTATGTTGCCCAGGCTGATCTTGAACTCCTGGCCTCAAGCAATCCTCCTGCCTTGGCCTCCCAAAACACTGGGATTACAGGCATGAGCCACCTTGCCCAGCCAAAATTTTTAAATTTAAAAAATCACCCATAATTGACCTCCCTAATACAACTATGTTCTGCCTAGTTATATTTTTTACATTATATACTGTTTAAGTTTTACATCTTTGCAGTAAGAGGGCATATGCTATTTTATATTTGGCTCTTCAGCTAATATTCTAGTTCCACATTATAGTCTATAATTATCATATTCATAACTTTATAACATTACAACATGTTAGTGTACACTCACACAGTAGGTAATATTAATTCCTAATTCTGCCTTGTGCAAAGAGGGTTTTCATTAACTCTCACCCCTGCCTCAACTCCAGTCCCCAGACAGAGTTAATCATTCCCTCCTCTGTTCTTCTCATTACATGAGTCTTCATTTCCATCTGTCTCCCTCCCAAAGTAGGAGTTACTTGCGGGCCGGCTGATGCCTGTGTGTCTTGGTAGCCAAGATGCCCAGCACTGCGCCTGGCACAGGTGTAACACCTGCTCAGTAAAGGTGAATGCATGTATTTGACTCGAGTAGCCTTGCAAACGTACTAACCCTGTCCTCAGTGTCAGAGGAGTGTGTAGGGAAGGCACACAAAAGATCTGCAGTTGCCCTAGTACAGATTTTTTTTTTCCCTTAAGTCATTTACTAAAATTATGTTTTATTTTCTTGGTGAGTTTTAGAGTTGGGGTTTTAGGCCTGTTTATCATAGTTTTCTTACCAGCTTCTAAAATTCATCTTTAATTTTCAGGCAGGATTTTTCCCATCATGCATTTGTCATTCCCTTCCAACTTTATATCCTCACCCATAAAAGCAGCCAAAATGCTACTGGCAAAAAAATAAATAAATAAAAAGAAAAGAACAAAGGAAGGCTGCTTCATGGGTACAGGGTTTCTGTTTGGGGTGAAAATGTTCTGGAAATAGTGGTTTCAGTTACACAACACTATGAAGTTACTCAGTGCCCCTAAATTGTACCCTTACAAGGGATTAAAATGATACATTTTACATTATGTGTATTTTACCACAATAAAAAAAGGTAAAGAAGAAAGGAGAGAAGGAAAATAGAAATCGAGTAGTGTGGAGCCCACTCTTTCTATAAATCCCTTTTTTACTAGTTGAGCCTTCTCCTGAACAAGATTCAAGACGGCAGTAAGTCTTTTTGAAGACAGGAAGAATAAATTCCTCAGGTTTCTATTGTATCCTATTATCTTGACCTAGCAGATAGGTTCAAAAAAATCACCCCAGCCTGCAAAAACTTCACCATCCCATTTTCTTTCCCCCTTTTAGTTCTTCCCGGTGTCACCACAAGGAAGTGGCTAATGACCTAGACATCAGCAGCCTGAAGAACTGTGCTTAGCCATGTAGAGGGACATTTTTTTTCCCTTAAAATTATTGCCTGCCCTTAGCTTTTTTTTTCTTCTAGAATCAAGCTAAAATCATTTAGGTGCTAGTCCTGTGTTCACTGAGTGGGCATGTTACTTCTTATCTATACACATGCTCTCTTGGAAGAAATATGTGCAATGCTAGGTGGTAAAGATTTTTTTAACTATCATTTAGAAAAATACAGAAGATATATGTGCCAAGCCTTGCTTTGAATGAAGACATGAGTGGGGATTCCTGGCTGATGAGGTTTCCCAAGACCCGCCGGCCACTTTTCCCCAGCTGTCCTCCTTGTCCCCAAAGAAGAGATGGGTCCCCAGAGTTGGTCCCCATCTGCCTTGAGCACAGAAAGAGCCAGGCTAGGTCCAGGGTGGATGCCACCCACCAGAAGATGAGTTTTCAGCACCACTCAAGACCTAGTGGTTGTATAAGAGCCTAGCCCCAGGCCTGGGCCCGCTCGACCACAGGGCCTAAATACCATATCTCACTGATCCTAAGATGTACACTTTTACGTCTCTGAATTCAAGATGCATCTTACTGTTGATGGCATACCATAGTTTCATAGGCAGCTTTTTTCTTTCTTTCTAGTAGTACATGATGTGAGCCTTAACGTGTGAGTCTTAGAGTTAATGAAAAAGGATGTATTAGGGAGAACCTAAAGATAGCCATCTGTAACATTTTGTAGAAATTGTTGAAATATCTACCTGCAAGGAAAGTTAGAATTTGAATCTCTGAGTCACAGGCAAGAGAGAAGACAAGGCTATTTCAGAGTCAGGAGGGTAATTATAAGCTTCAGATTTCTGCTGCTGGGCGCAGACCACAGTAGTAATAAATGCAATACAGGCTTCCTTTTACATGGGGGCTCATTGGAGGTCTCTGTTTTGAATGTGTACCTTTCTTTATCAAAAGGAGCCATGTTGTAACCTTACATGCAGACGCTACAAGACATAAGAATGGATCCTTTGTGGATTAGAGGTCAAAGATGGCATTGTAACTCTATGGCTTGCTGTGGGCAAAATTGTGACCTGGGCTGGGTTTATTTCAGTGTCCTCTTTCTTCCTTTCCCCCCCAGGCACAAGGTCCTATCCCCTGGCTCCCTGGGGTCTATCAAACCCACCTGTCTTGTATACCACCCCTGAGAACCTAAGCACTCCTTAGGGTAAGGGGCTACTCCTTAGGGTAAGGGTGAGCATCCCTAATCTGAAAGTCTGAAATCCAAAATGTTCCAAAATCCAAAACTTTTTGAGCACTGACATGATACAAGTGGAAAAAATTTTACACCCGACCTGATGTGATGGGTCACAGTCGAAACACAGTCAAAACTTTGCTCTGTGAACAAAATTATTAAAAATACTGTATAAAATTACTTTCAGCTTATGTGTATAAGGTATATATGAAACATAAATGAATTTTGTGTTTAGATTTTGGTCCCATCCCCAAGATATCTCATTATGCATATGCAAATATTCTAAAATTCAAAACATTTCTGATCCCAAGCTTTTTTTATAAGGGATACTCAACCTGTATATGTATGACTATTACAAGTAATAGTACAAGTAATATTACAAGTCATATTTTAAGTATTATAGTAATCTCTTAGAATATCTAAACCCAAATGTGAGAATGGTACATTGAGACAGGGACATGGGAGGGAGATTTTTACAAGGCATTTTGTTATTTGGCAAATCATACCTGTGGACAGCTACCCACCCCACCTTCATTTAAAACTCATCTTTGCCTACTTTCATGCCAGACCCAGAGTTAGACCCTGAAGACTGAGAACTGATTTTCAGGTCTGAAAGTCACTAACTTGAGACAAAGAGTGATTGAATCCCAGAAGACAACTTACAGCATGTCCTAAAGGGAAGTAGACATCACCACTCCTACTGTCCATAAAAGAATGTTCATTTTCAACAGATCCTGAAATCAGAAATATAAAAGCAAAACAAAAACCCATTAGAAAGGGGGGGAATGGGTAGTAGTGATGAGACCTGAGGTTGGGAAATGCTAAGATGAAAATGTATCGCTAACTTTTGAAATTCAAAATATAGTAGTTTTAGGGAGACCATTTTTAGGTAAAATATACAATAAAGTTAATTGAGCCCAAAGAAGACCTAACTACCTCTTTAAATTTATTTTTTTTATCAGCTACGCAAGGGTAGACGTCTTTATTGGGGTCAGACAGAGTGAGCAATGGAGGAGTGAATTCCAGTGTGTCGCGTTTCATCACGTGGAATGATATGGTTTAGATACAGCTCAATCAGAAACTCTCAAAGCGGATTTAAGGCTTAATATCTCCAAGGAACAAAGAGGAAAAAGCCAAAAACTGTACCAGAGGCCATTTCTGGAGTCCACCTGATTTGCATTTAGTGCAGAAGCAGCAAATGCTAGACCATCTTCAGAGGGGGACTAGTGAGCCACCACCGAGAAGGCCTCTCCTTACCTGCAATCAATTGATTTTATCGAAGGTGGAGAGTGACCCACAGGGGAAGCCGTGTGGTTTCTAAAGCTTCTAATGCCACCTAGGAAGGGGCTGGGGAATTGTCACCCTCACTTGTCCCTCATATGTAGCTATGGGAGGCGCCCAGGGGATCTTAACCCTCCCTTCCCCTTCACTTAGCATTGAAATATCATGTGGGCAATGAGCTACCTTCGCTTGGGGGATTGGGATCCTTGCAGATGAATTCCAAAGCATTCTGCCATTCAGAGTTTCTTGTGTTTTTTCACGGCTGTGTTTGGCATCCTATTGGCACTTCAGGGTACAATCAAATTCACTGTCACTCTGGTGACATGAATAATCCATCCATATTAATGAAATGATTGCAGTTCCTTGCCATCTCTCTTCTTATTCTTAAGCTGATTTCAACTAACATGAATTCCACTTTTGGTGGGGTAAGGTGGGGGGTGGGTTTTCTTATTCAACTCCTCTATGGGGGAGGAGGAACAAAGAGATAATGGAATGACGGTGACGCAGAATAACTGTAAAATAATTACTGTGTTGCTCAAAACTCTGTATTATTCATCCGTGTCGTGAGAGCTCCTGTTTGCTACCACCCTTGAGTGGCAACCTCACCAATTAGCACTGCCGCCGCGGGCCTGCGAATTGCATGTGAAAATAGAATTTGTCCAGAAGTGCTCATGCAAATTGTGCAACACAAATGTGGCCTCCATGTCAAGTCCTTTCACGTGCGCTGACAGACTCGTGTCTTTCCAGATTCCTCTGATCGGCGCCCCCACCCCCTTGACAGTTACCAGAGCTCACAAGCCATAGGAAATAGCTCCTGTTGCCATGAGTACTGTGTCTGTGGTGAGGTTTACGAGCTGTTCCTCGGGCTGGGTTTTTGCCTCAGAAGACAATAATGCAGAGAAAACTGAAAAGCTAAAGCATTGGGTCAAATACGAACTTTGCCACCATTTTCTAAAATCAGGGTATATCTTTATTCAATCTATACAATAATATAGAAACTATACATTTATAAACCATTCTTTGTCTTTTCCCAGTTTGAAGAAATTCCTAATCTTCCCTGAGGAAGAAAATACTTGTTCTGTTTGAGCTCTGTTTAGAACTACAGATTGTTTTTTGTTGGCAGTTTGGGGGGCCCGGATAGAAGGGTGGAGGTGCCTTCTGGAACTTTCAGGACAGCCAGAATCATGCCCACACTCTGTTCACCAAAGAGGCAGGACAAAAAATGGTATATACACAAAGAGAGGCCCCAAGAGAGGCTCTCTCCTGAGGAGAGCAAAACAAAGCCAGGCTGGCTTTGCAGGCCTTGGAAGTGGCGGCCGGCAAGACCCCTGGCCAGGCGGGGACCCTCCTTCACTTCCCCTGCGTTTCCACAATCCGAAACCTCAGGGGCAACTACTTGAAAATGCTCAGCTTTCCAAAGCTAGTTGCATTCAGACTGAAAGAAAAAAAGGAATTTCACCCCAATAGCGCCCTCATTCCTTACGCCAGTAGCACGTAGACTGCAGAGAGCACAGCTCTGGGCAGGAATGTCTCAGGCGAGACTTCATCCTGGTTTGGGGAACTGCGATGGAAGCGAGCTGCCGCTTGGTCTCTTCTCAGCCTGATTCTTCCCCGGCAGCATCCTGTGCCCTCAGTTTCAGTCACGTCCGTTTCTGCATTTTGTTCTCTTCTCTTCCCTTGGCTGTCTGCTTTCGATGTTCGGTACCAGATATCCTTTCTCCAGTTGGTTCTCAGCCTGCATGCCGTTCCTCTCAGCTTCTAGACCCTCCTCCTGGTATCCAAGTCCTCAGTGCCGTTACTTCCAGGTGTGGGCCTGTCTCTCTGGAGCCCCGGAAAGGAAAGTGACAGGCTTTGAGCCCTGGAAACCCCAACCACGGGAGCATCTATCTTGTCTTATGGCCCAAGTTCCCTAAACCTCAGTTCCCAGCACTGTCTTCCTGATCAGCCCCTGGATGATGGACGGAGGTGGAGACGCTCTTGTGCAGAGCCTGTGAGGAGGGGAAGGTTGATGTCCACAGGCAGCGTTCCTGTGCGTTTCCCTTCCCATCCCCTCTTCAAAGGCCCGCACCTCTATACGTGTATTCCTGTTGCTTCTAATAAATATCAGTAAGAAAATCATGTGCGCAAGGAATAAATATCATACAAGATCTTTAAAAGTTCTTCCCCCCGCCCCCAAATTCATTCTCTAACTAAAGGGATGCAGATATTTAAAAGAAAACTTTCTGTCTAAAAGGGGGAAAAAGTTGCCCTGTGATCTGGGTTCTCCTTCCCCCACACCCCAAAGCACAAGTTTACATTTCTTTTCTCGGTGGTGCGAATAGTGTGTATTTGGTAGTAAGTTTTAAGGGTTTAAATGGATTGTTTTTCCCACCTACGGACTTCCTTCAAATTGTCTGGAATCTTGGAAAGCAGTCCATCCTGCAGAAACGATAATTTAAGTATTGATTTCCCTGCATGTTTTGAGGGCAGGGCTTCCCTCTGTTCTCAGCCCCCTTGCCCTTCTCCAGAACAGGCTGCAACCGCTAAGGGCTGCCCAGACTCAGCTCAGAATACAGAAGCAGTGAGAAGCTACTGCCACTGGCCTTTGGCCACCAGGGAAAGTCGGGGCCCAGTGGCCCACAATTCCTGCAGATGAACCGCCACGAGAGCCGGCCTGGCCCAGGACAGCAGACGCCAGCAACCCCTCCCGCCCCTCCTTTCCCTGGGCTTTTTATTACCTTTACTTGATCAAAGGAAGGAAAGCAATCGGTCTCTCTTCTGCTTGTTTAATAAAAGAAAACATAATCATAGTTTGACACATTACTTTTGGTGGGTGCACAGAAAGAATATCCCATATTAGAAAGGGAGAGAGGAGAGAAGGGGGGAGGTGAAAGGAAAACAAATTGGCTGCCTGCGGAGGTCCAGTGTCAAACGTCTGAGGAATCCTGTTCCTTTAGACACTGTGGGAAAGACCATGGCAACAAGGGGCCCCCAGAGTGAGAGAGACAGATGGGGAGATTTGCAGCCCCTCCCTGGGATTAGAAGACAGAACAAATAGGTGCAGCAATCCATTTTCCAGAGCCCAGTGTAATTTCAGAGTGTTGGGACCACAGTATCTGCTTCTCCTCGATGTTGTCTCAATAAGCGGTAGGAAAAATTTTCAAAGGGAAGATTTTTCATTTGTTCAGAGAAGACACTCAGCCTCCAAGATGATGATATAAAACATGTTTTTACCTGAAACCACCAACGTATCCTTAACTTGAATCATGAATTTTCAATGGCCTGCCTGGTTTGATACTGATAAACTATTTTGCTAGAAATTATTTTTACTACCGTTTCTAGATTTAAAAGATTAGTGGAGTAAATGCAATATTAACCATCTTAGAAAAACATAACACACCATCCCTGTTGCAAACAAGGTTTAGCAGTAAGACCAACAGTGATTTTCTGACTTGTTAAAAAAAAAAATCTAATTGAGAGCTTAAGCCTAGGAAATATTTAGTTATCACATTTGTTATGAAGTCTACTTGTCATTAAAACCCTTTAATTGGGACACCATAGAACTTACGCTATTCTTTGTCAGGTCTTCTTGAAAAAAGTTGAGTGAATGAAACATTTAGCAGGAGGGAGGAAACTGGAGAAATAAGTTCAGGAAGCACAAAAATTAAAAGGTTTCTTCTCGTCAAAGGAGTTTTAGTAAGCCGGTCGCATGCACCTGTAGTCCCAGCTACTCCAAAGATTGAGGCAGGAGGATGACTTGAGCCCAGGAGTTTGAGACCAACCTGAAAAATAGAGAGAGACCCCCATCTCTCTTTTTTTCTTTTTCTTTTTTTTTTTTTTGTTAAAAAAAAGGAGTTTGGATCATATTTCCAGCTGCTGTTTGGCATCTCCTCTTCATCCTCAGGATATATTGTTATGGCTTTGAAAATATTCAAGGTATATACCTACTATTCTACTCCCTGTTAAAAGCCTAGTGGTATGTCTAAAACACTGTATACTAAATTCACATTCAGGTAAATTAAGTTTTGTAAAAGTAGGCAGAAAAAGAAAAACTGGAATTATTTACACCTGATTTTTAAGCAGGGATCACTGTCTCTGGCAGATTTCTGGTAGCAACATGGGCTGAGCAGAGTGACAATAACAGAAACTAGAAAAGAGTGGGAGAAAGTGGGACCCCAAACCGGAGAGTGACCCCGGACATCTGCCTATAGTAAAGGATTCTTGCTAGAATATACCTTGCGGATGCATTGACTCTCTACCTTTCAGGTCCCACAGTCGGTGGCTGAGTGTTGGCTGGCTTCTCCCCGCCTCCTGGCCGGATTACCCTGTGGCTGCCTCCCAGCCCTTCCTGCTCACTCTTCTCCTGATCCAGCCCCTTTCTAATCTCTGCTTTCCTGACACCAGCTTAATCTTCTTTAAATAATGCATTTAGCATTTTATTCCCTTTAAGAGGCCATTCTGGCTCCCTGTTGCCGCTGTCTCTGCGTGCGTGCAGACCTGTCTGTGGTCAGTCTGCCCTGAGAAGCTTTTCTCTCGCACACTCCAGCAAACAATTTTGGGCGGCCACCTTCCCCCTTGCAGGTGGCTGCTCCTTCCTTCCTTCTCCTCCTCCTTTCGCCCAACTCCAAATCTGCGCTTCCATCAAGGCTCCCAGTAAAGTCCCCCTTATCCGTGAAGTTCTTCCCCAGTGGGAACCGAAGAGTCTTAGGGCCGATAGGAGCCTTAGAGATCACCTGGGCTGCCTTCCTCATTTCATAAAGAATACAGAAGCTCAGAAATGTTCAGTGACCTGCCCAGGTAAAACGCTGCCTGGAACGCATGTGCCCCAGGTCCCCCATTTGAGCCTCCTTCTGCTATGCTGTGTCACCGCTCCGACCGTCCCAGGTCCGGCCAGGCTAGCTCTGTGGAATTCCAATGGTACCAAAGCACAACGTCACACGGCTTCCCCTTGACCAGCTTGTGTCATCCTCGAGGGCACTGTGAAGGTGCACCGTGCCTCTGCACTTGGGTTTTCGTCTCCCTGCAGGACAGGGACCCTGACTGCACTGTCCCAAGCGTCCACCACAGCCCCTGCCATCATGCTGGGTTGCTGGGGGCCCATGCAGCTCCTTGAGCAATGAAAACTTCTTAAAAAGTGGGATGCCTGTGTGAATTGGGAGAAAACATTAACGATGCAGTATACATTCCACACGTAATGTTCCAGTGCTCGGATTTCGGGGTTGGAGGGGAGGTTTTGTGGCATAGGCTTGTTTTCTGAGTGATATATGCATTTCAGCCATGAAGTGACAGTGCCTTATTCCACATAAAATCCAAAGTAAAGCTGTAAACACAACTCCTACCCAGGGGTTTTATAACGTATTAAACAAATCAGTTGTTTGCTTATTTGTTTTGTTTGTTAGTTGGTTTTAGCTGTAAGTATTCTCTAAGAAAAATCAACTCTAAGATCTGGTAACGGAAACTGAATTGCCATTCAGGGTATACCATGAAAAGCTCCATGTTCTCAGGGCGGCTGCCTGGACTTCTGTTAGGTCAGCTGCCTCGGCAATGTGTTTACAGACCAGCCTTCCTTACCTGAGGCTCCTGGCAGAAAGTGAATCACAGTATTCTAAACCTCTCTAGGTTTCTGCCCAGGGTGCATCTGACCACAGGATATATTTGGGCTCTGTCCCCAAGAAATCTATGGCAACTACTGAGAGTGACCTGCTATAGCCACGGGGGATTTTTCCATGGAGACAGTGGCAGGACTCTGTGGTCATCGGGGTGGCTCCTCCACACTGTGAGACAGCTCTCAGCACCCTAAAAGTGGATGTCCACTCCCTGGGGATTTACTTTTACTTACTAACGGGAACTAACCCTTCTTTCCTTGGAAATTTTCTATGACTACATCAAAAAAAGGAATAAAGATTGGCCTTCTTAGCTTTTTTCACATGCTTCTAAATATGAATTAAGAGGTACTTCCATAGAAAGTAACCTTTGATAAAAACTGAGCCCTGAGAACCTAAGGTAAATAAAGACAGGAGGCTCCTCTTATTGGCTTTTCCTGCATGTTGCACAACGGGGATCTGAGACAGATTTAAAGTTCAGTTTAGAGGTCTGTCGTTCCCCACGCGCACCCCTCCCCCACTCCTTAGCAAGTTTGCAACCTTTTATATTTAATCCCAGCTGTTCAGAAGAGGTTTGGTTGACTTGGGAAGGGTTTAATAATCGCTAATTGAGAAATTATTTAAAGACGGGGGAGGGGGGGAGGATGCGGGGAAAAAGAAACACAAGGGAGAAATAAAGTGATTAGTTGGGCCAAGGCAAAAGAAACTTAAATGGGCTGAGTGCTATGGCTCATGCCTGTAATCCCAGCACTTTGGGAGGCTGAGGTGGAAGGATCACTTGAGTCCAGGGGTTCAAGACCAGCCTGGGCAACATAACAAGACACACACACACACACACACACACACACACACACACACACCACCCCTGTCTCTACAAAAAAATTAAAAAATTAGCCAGGCATGGTGGCATGTACTCATAGTCCCAGCTACTCAGGAGGCTGAGGTGAGAGGATCACTAGAGCCCACGAGTTCGAGGTTACAGTGAGCTCTGATTGTGTCACTGTACTCCAGCCTGGGCGACAGAGCGAGACTGTGTTTCTAAAAACAAGAAACTAAGTGTGTGCACTAGAGAAATAGTCAAAAGAGAAGGAAAACCAGAAATGCGATCCTTAGTACTCAGGAAGCTTTTTCGGGTTGGTGAATCTCCTGAATAGCAGGTTAGATGTCCCTGTCCTGCTCCAGCATTCATCAGCCTGCTTCTCCTGTGCCGATTTTAACCACCTCACCTTTGAGAGAAGTGCTGGTGGATGCAGAAGCTCTTAAAGGAGGCATGTGGCTTTAGGTGGAGACGAGTGTATGTGAATCCTGCATTTGCTGAGAAGGAGCCCGCCTGGATCCAGGAGCAGAGCAGACGCGGGATAAGTCAGTTTGCTGGAGGCAAAAGTAGCCCAAGAAACTTCTGGGGGAAGGCAGAGGGCATGGTAGCGAGCATTTGAGGTGATATCACGGTAAGAAGGTTAGAGTTGGCTTTCACTTCTGGTAGAGAGGAACGGGAAACTGGTGATACATCCCAGATGCTTAAGCAAAAATATTTATGCTTCTAGAGGGGATAAACAGCCACAGATATTTGGCATATAACCCCTATCTTAGAAGGCCTATATTGTTACCGTCAACAGAGTGGATTTATTCTTCACTGAAATGAAAGTTTCACACACATTTCACCTTCATTCTAGGATCTAGTTCCATATTTAGCTACAAATTTAATTTTTATCCAAAGCAAAAGTTGGTCATTTATGAACAGGGATATTTCCCTTTATATGGCTGAGGAACTGATCTGACCATCAAGAAAAAAAATATGAGCTGAAAATATAGGCCCACCTAAAGTTCCTAATTTCCATCATCAATAGTGATAATGAGAGCAAATATCTATGAGCACCTACTATATACCAAGCACTGTTGAATCATGCTACCCAAGGGAAGTTCTGATAAAAATGAGTGAAGACTGGGTGCGGTGGCTCACACCTATAATCCTAGCACACTGGGAGGCCTAGGCGGGATGACTGCTTGAGCTCAGGAGTTTCAAACCAGTCTGACCAAAAGCGAGACCCCATCTCTAATAAAAATAGAAAAATTAGCCAGGTGTGGTGGTGCTCGCCTGTAGTCCCAGCCTCTCGGGAGACTGAGGCAGGAGGATTGCTTGCCCCAGGAGTTCGAGGTTGCAGTGAGCTGTGATGACGCCACTGCACTCTAGCCCAGGTGACAGAGTGAGACTCTACCTCAAGGTGGAAATATTAAGATGTGTAGAGAGGATGATCTCTAATTGTTTCCAGATTCCTATGTGTAGGTTACTAAGTGTGTGTATGGTGTGGAGTCAGGAGCTGTATTTACTGTAACAAAAGTGGAATTGAGGAAACTCTTCGAGGTCTATATTTCTTCTAAAACTATCTTTACCCCAGTTTGTCCCCACGTCTTCTCAAGGTTAAGAAAAGACCTGGACCACTTCTGTGTTTTGAAGTCACCAGGTAGATTTATAAAATGAAGAAATGCCAATAAGGTTAAAAACAAAAAGCAGTGTTTTTATTTTTTAAAATGCAGTGCAGTGTAGTTATACTGTTTACAAGATAAACACAGGCCATATAAGGAATATTAATTGATAATAGACTTAGAACAGTCTAATCTAATAACAGGGTGCAATTTAAAGCTGTAAAATAGATGCTATCTTTCAATCCTGTCAGGGTTTCTCAGTGGCTCTATGTAAAACCTCACAAGAAGATTATGTCAAAAATCTAAACTCAAAGGTCATTGTGGATGTGAGGCCCAGGGTAAGTTGGCCTTAGGCCTCGACCCCGCATCACTACCAGCTGTGAGCCCCCCTCCTAGATTTGTTTCCTCAGAGAAACTAGTTTTCAGCCACAATCTCTAAATATGTAAAGTACCAATCCCAGATTTCTGAATGTTGCTGTTTTTCTTTCTGCTTCCTCCTGTCCTCCCCCGAGTCCCAGCCTCTCCAAACCCCACCAGGGCAGCTGGGCAGGCTTCTGCTCCTGGGAAGGTGGGAGGGCAGCCCTCCTCTGGGAGCCTCAGCGGCACGTGGTCGGACCTGGTTTGCCCACAGACAGGTTCAGTGGTCAGGAATCCGGCAGAGCAGCCTCTGCAGGACGGGAAGAGTGGGGGACACAGGATAGGCAGCTTCCTAGAAGTGGCTCTTCTCAGGCTGGTCTCCCTCAGCCACCGTCCCAAGGCCACGGAGGGCCCGGAGATGATGGAGGAAGTGCCCGAGCCTTCACTGCACAGCGTGCCCTGAGCACCCAGCTTTCCTTCCCTTCTTCCTGTCCCGTAGTGTTTGCAGCAGAGAGCTCCATTTGGCAGCGCCGTGGTGCTCTTGTCTATTAATGGAAACATTGGCCCGTCTCCCAGTATAACACAAGATAGGCCTATGCATCAGTTATGCAATCTTTGCTTTGATGACTTCATCAGAAAGGGTGGGAGCAATGAGAGAAAGGTTCAGGTTGGGGGAAATGGTAGCTCAGAAAAAAAAATCTTCCTAGAAGCTGAAGAGAGCTGAGACTGCTCCCCCTCCCTATTTTTAAATCAAGAAAAGAAAGGTAGCAAACATATGGGGAAAAAAACCTAATGGAGCAGCTGACAAACCACTTTACAGTCCGTGCGTCCTGACAGCGGCCACTTGGATGCCACTTGGATGCTCGTTGTTGTGGGGCAGGATTCACAGCCCCGGTGCTTCGGGTTTTCTTACAGCCCCATGGAAAAGACAACCTGTGGAGCCAAATGGCAGCTTTCACCCACTTCTCGGGTTCTTGAACTCCGGAGGCCTGGCTGGTTCTGGCCATGCCCTGTGGTTTCAGGCCAAGAATGGAGAAAAGCCACAGAGAGCAGGGTGGTGCCACAAAGGGCAGGCTTGTCCAGGTGGATCAAAGAATTTTTGGAAGATGGTCAGTGCCTTTCAGAGCCTTCTCTGGACTCGGGAGCTCTTTGTTGAAGCAGTGGAAAGCCGGCCTAGTGCCTGAACCTTAGCCAAACCCAGCTGTTCATGCCATGTCCAGGTCTTGAAAGGGGAGCTGCCTTTTAGGCATGTCTGTTGCACCCTCCAGAGAATAAGGGGGGCTCAGGTAGAAATAGTCCAGGTCCCAGACATAACCAGCGTCCTTCCTGAATCTGCACTTCATTCCATGTCAGTTTAGATGTATTCTTAATGAGTTTTTAAAAATAATATTTATTAAAGGTTATATATGTTCATGAAAGAAATTTGAAAAAGAGTGTAAAAATAAAAATCACTTGTAATCCTTATTTATAAAAAACTATTTGGTGACTATTGTTTTAGAAAGTGCTTTTTCTCCCCTCTCTTAACTATATATTGTAAGCTTTTTTCTATCTGATTAGATCGTCTGAGAAGGCATGATTTTTATTGGCTGCCTAGTATTCATGGTATGGATGTACCATAATTTATTTAATCAAGCTCCTATTGTTGCACACTAATGAACTTTTAACCAATTTAGCGTTGCTTTGGTGGTGGAATTAACCACAAGAAAGGGATCAAAAGGACTCTATAATTTACATCAAAGGCAGAGAAAAAGCATAACTCTCAAAGTTATGTTTCTACTGGAGGGACCTATGGTAACTATGTTCAAAGGGCTGATAAGGAAAAATGGTATTTTTGTTGCTTTCACCCCTCAAGAATGTCCTTGAAAGCCTGACCTTCCTGTGGCTGGTGGCACTCTCACATTTTGCACTGGACTGCCAACTTTTTAACCCTTTCTTTAATATTCAGCAGATGATCCGCTCAGCAGCTTGAAGGAGCAGCCCATTGTAAGGCCATCTTTTTTTGTCCTCTCCAGTCATACCTGATACTGGTTCAGGCTAGAATTCATCACACACAATTGCCTGCTTGTTGCAACTGTGGACCCAGCTCTGTGCGAGGTGCTGGGAAGACTCATAGACGATCCCCAAGGACTAGAGACCTTGCCAGGAATGACACCACAAGGATATCATCCTGCCAGAAAATTATAACTTGTAAGCATTTGGAAAGTTAGAACTTTCTGACTCTCCCATGTTACTTAAGAGTCTATTGAGTATACAATCATGTATGTATCATGAGTATGGAAAATATGTTACTGCATATGGGAAAAAAAACTGGGAGGAAATGTAAAAACACATCAAAATATTAACAGTGGTTATCTTTGAGTGTTAAAAACAAGTATTACTTTTTCCTTTTTTTCTTTCTATACTTTTCTGCATTGTTTTTCCAATTTTCCCCAGCAGTTGGGAGGCAAGAGGAAGAATCAGCAAAATGCGTATTTTTAAAATAATTGCGTTATCAAATGACTGGGTAGAGACTCCATTCTGCTCTTGAAAACCTGGAAAGAAAACCAAGTTTAAAGTCTCAGTCCCCATTGTTCTAGGAGCTAAGCAGGAACTAGCTTGGTCTCCCCATCGAGGGTGCCCTGGGTGATCAAAAGAATATAGCAGGCCAGGCATGGTGGCTCTCGCCTGTAATCCTAGCACTCTGGGAGGCCGAGGCCAGCGGATCGTTTGAGCTCAGGAGTTCAAGACCAGCCTGAGCAAGAGCGAGACCTTGTCTCTACTAAAAATAGAAAGAAATTGGCCAAACAATTAAAAATAGAAAAAATTAGCCGGGCATGGTGGCATGTGCCTGTAGTCCCAGCTACCTGGGAGGCTGAGGCAGGAGGATCGCTTGAGCCCAGGAGTTTGAGGTTGCTGTGAGCTAGGCTGATGCCACGGCACTCTAGCCCAGGCAAGCGAGTGAGATGCTGTCTCACAAAAAAAAAAAAAAAAGAATCTAGCAGTAACTGTAAGAACCACAAGTCGTTTGCTATGTGGTCACGGGGTGCCAGTCACCTGGCCCATGGTGGAGCCTAGTTTCTACCCAGGCCTGTGGGGTTCCCCCAGTGGAAACTCCTTTCCAGAGGTCTCACAAGAGC